>PNEQ01002708.1:0-15277 GCA_003012365.1 Medauroidea extradentata | reverse complement strand
GGCAGCTGCCTTGGGGAACACCAGATGAAATTGGTTGACTGAGAGATAATTTGTCAAGCATCTTAACTTGGAAGGAACGCCCAAATAAATAGTTGTTAATAAGATTTACAGTGCTCATATTAATGCCGATATTAGATAATTTAGCAAGGAGAAGCTTGTGATTAACTTTATCAAAGGCATTTGAAAAGTAAAAAAAAAAATGCATCAACTTGACATCTGGAAATTACTGAGCTATATATAGGATTATAAAATTCCATCAAATTAGTAACAGTAGTTCTTGAGGGGACAAAACCATGTTGGGAACCAAAATGGTTAGCAGTGTAGAAAAGAAGATTCTGATGTATAATTCTTTCGAAAATTTTTGAAAAAACACACAAGAGAGAGATTAAATTTGACAAAGAAGTGTGCCGAGTTGGGTGTTATATTTTAGCCTGGATACACTAGCAGGAATTAAATTCACTTTTTTTTGTGTGCTGACAATCTCCATGTTGGAAGCGTGACTTCCGGCGAAGAGAGGGGAGGCTAGGTGGCCATTGCCCGGCCTTAGCAGCTTGGGCACGCTGGAGGTCGGATGTCTCTTTGCGAGGCGCTGAGAGTTTTGTTATCTTTTTTTTTTGGATTGAGTCAAGTGTTGGGCCTATGTGCACCCACGCACAGTGGGAAGGCAGTAACTGCAGAGAGTTTTTTTTTTATGTAGCAGAGACTTTATTTTTTTGTCTGTCTGTAATCAAGTTGAGCACGAGGTCGTGTAATCTCGTGTGCATTAAACTGCAGTGTTGAATTCAACATCTTTGTTGCTGTCATTTCATCAATTTATTTACGCACCACCTACGAACCACCCCCTCATTGAGATAAGAGGCCTCTGCCTACTGCTGAGGACCGCACACATGAGTGTGGTTGCTGGAGCGGTTATCTGCGTGGAAGCAGTAGCACCACAATGTAAGTCTAGTAGATTTGTATTAAACGCATATGCTGTTACACAATTCACCATCATGATAAATAACCACCATATTATGTGCTTAAAGACTTCAACACAAACGTGTTATGGATGCAAGTTATTTTGTAACTCTTAAATTAAAATACTGACTGCGTTAAGAATGTAACTGGCCTTGCCTCGACTAGAAAAATGTGAATTCCCACCAAGTGATTTTGCGCCAAATGACGGCAAGCCAATCACAGAGGGTTCTCACCCCGTTCGAAAATTTCTGATTTTATTACATTTACGGCGACATTTTTTACATGTTAGATATTGTTTTAAATCTCAGCATAAAACACACGTTATTTAGCAATAAATCTAAATGCTGGTAATGTTTTTTAGTTAAATACCTGACACATGCATGTTCCCCATTGTTAACCTTGAAATTAATATTACTTCACTCAATAATATGCGTGTTTTTTGCTTTACTTGTAATTTAAACTTTAATCTAAATATTGGTCCTAGGGCTTTTTATATTACATTAATTATGATTTAAGAGTTGTTTTCCATGGAAATAAGGAAATACTCGGTGGATCAGAACTGGATTAGGCTGAATACTGTTAGAATTGGAGTGTTTTGCATCTTATATGATGGGTTGGGAATCTTAGTGAGTGGGATGAGTGGAGTTACCTTGATGGGTTGTGGTCGTGGATATCTTCACTTTTGTTTTGAAATATATATCGTCAAATTCCTAACTCTCATAATTCCTTTTAGATTTTTGGGACGTAATTCACTGTTCCCACAGTAACATTCCAGTTTTTTGTATAAGTTGTTCCTCCAGTGCGCTATGAAACATCTTGCCAGGTGTTAACAAATACGTCTGGTACACAACACCTGAGCTTCAAAAGTTTAAACGGAAACATTGGGTTTTAAAATACCAAATATTGTTAAAAGAAAATACCATAACAAAAAAAAAAATTTACAGCAAAATAAAATCATAAATATTGAACAGAAACATTTAAATAACCAACCATATTTCATTAATAATTATGGTTTTGTATCTAAATAAACACATAAGCAGATATTGTATTATTTTTAAGTTACTAGGAACAATTTTTTATGGTTTAATTTTGTTACTATATTACAAAACAAATTCGTAGTTCACAAATAATTAAAATAAACGTGTCGGTTTCCTAGTGTGAAAATGCCGCAAGTACATATTCAAATGTGTAGATAATTTATGAAGTATCATATTGTTATTACTAGGTAAACAAATTTAAAACTTATCTGTGAGCCAAATTCCCACAGCTCCAACTTCGCACAGTATCATTTTTTACAGTATTGATTATATTAATTTTTAATATAAATCATTTGTCCAACCAAGGAATTAGTTAAACATTTTATAATTGTTTGTAAATAGGTAGTTAGAGAAAGTGTTGCGACAGACATATCAACTTTCGTAACATAACATGTATTAAAAATTGTTTTAGACCCGCCAACACAACAAAAAAACCTCCACACAGCTATACCTTAAAAATATGGCATTCTGACTGATGAAAAATTACTCATGGTCTTAAAAATGAACTCCTATGGAAATTTATCAACAGTAAAATGACAAAATGGTCCATTTATGTTTAGTCATGAACAAACTGAACTGTATTTCAATAGATTATGTAACAATGCAAAGATAGGACATTGATTGGCAGCGAGCTGACACGAGCGCTTAACTCACCACCATGATGTCCATCGAACGACTGTCTTTTCTTCCTGGAAGACTAGGTTTAGCAACTCTTGAGACAGCACTACAGTATTACCAAGCACACTACAATAAATACAGTAGCAGCACGGGAAATACAAACTGGTCGCGTCCATATACAGTTTCAAGACGATTGTCGTAAAGGCAACTAACACACTTTACTACTCCAAACAATTTATTTGTAATTGCTGGTTATCCTAAGTATAGGATTGTATTTACAAGGCATATTTTGGCTAACTTATATGGTGGGTGTTTAGAAGAACCCTCAGACACTTAATTTTTTTCTGAAGCATTTCAAGTGTGCTGAAGAGACGCAGCTACTTCCTTTGCCATTATGATAACGCCGTCATTTGATGGCTCCAACGCTTATAAGGGAGTAAGATAGCCGCCTGAGCCTATTTGTTTGCTAAGCGAGGACAAAGACATTAATTATCCTTTAAGTTATTTTTCAGAGTAAACTATGTTTATTTTCCATTTTACAAACATTCCTCTTTTTTATATAGCCACATGCGCGCGCACACACACACACACACACCAGTAGCAAGTGAAGGTTTGTATCTTTATAGGTGAATGCCAACTTACCTAGGTCTTAATATGTAAGTTTAAGTGGAGTTGATCATCATAACAATTAATGTAGGTACATGTTGATTAAAGTAATTGGATGAACTTTGGCCCTGCAAGGTCATGAAAAGCCATCTGGAAAAAGAGACATAATGCTGCAGTAAAATTTTATTGTTGTTATTTTAACTATGATGACTTATTATTAAAAATCAATGGCTCATGGTCCATAAATTGGTAATATTTATTGTTAGTACATATTATTTCTCTCTTTTTTTTATATAATTTTTTTAAACAATGGTTAATCATCATTGTGCATTTCATTCATGTTCTTAGCTGGAAATTTTTTAATTTAGAGCCGTGTGTGGTGATTAGGTTTTGAATTATTTTATTTGAAGTAGGTTTTAATTATTTTCATGTTGAAAAGAGTTCCTTGCAGCTCATGTATATTTGGCAACGCCGTGATGGCTTGGAGTGGGGCGGCCATCACAGACTCGGGCATTCTACGTGTGTTCTTTAAGGAGTGAGGACAGAGGAGGCTGCTGCCGCGACCCGGGAATGCTGGGGTGAGCATGAGATCTTGGCGCGACAGTGGACACTTGATTTGGTGCGTGAAACGAAATCTATTTTCCAAGGATACGAGATGAACTTTAACTTAATTAGGGCCACGTGGGCCGAGCGGAATTCTGTTCTCCTCTAAAGCATTGTTGCTGCCAGACTACCAAGTGCGTTAATGTAAACTGTGCAGATGCTGCCAGTGGAGATTTCAAGTAAACTAGTGATAGTTGGAAGCCTGGTCTTTTTAATCCATCCACGATCTCACGATACCTACAAACCTAGCTGCAAACCCTGAGATTGAGCCCTCATGGTGGCCACAAGTGATTCAGAGGACCTAGTTTTTATAATTTGATGATTACCACGTGAAAAGGGATCTTCAAACGTGCCATTACAACTGTTACATTAATTTTTTTAGTAAGGAAGTATTACAGTGCTAAAAGTATAGTGAGAACTGCAATAGTGTGATTATAAATAAAAATACATATGTTTACTTTGAGTACCTGCCATGTTAACTTTGAGTTAGTGTCATGTTTACTTTAAATAATTTCAAATTTTTGACTGGTATCAGTATCAAAAATAAAAGATGTATTATACTATGTATACATGTGCGTGATTGTTACTTCTGCAGATTTTATTTTTATGATATGTGTTTTAACGGATGTCGCAGATAGACATAGTGAAGGAAATAAAATATGTCTCAAACCGAACTGAAATAACATTATTTAAGTAGCGTGCTTCAAATTGTAAAATTCCATTAATATTTCAATACGTCAATTTCTATTAATATCCCACGTTTCTGACGTAAAAAGTACAGTCACGCTGAGGCTGGCGCATGGATGGTGTGGTAGCATGTCAGGCGTATTCTTTTTTCTGCAAAACAGCTTAAAATACTGTATTTCTATTGCAGTTATCTACGAACAATGAACACTCTTGGATCTAAGCTTCTACAATTAAAAAAATTGAGCACACCTTTCAGAAGTATGATTTTCAAGCCTTTTAAAATGACAAAAAACTGCTTTTTTTTTTTTTTTTAAACTGATGTAACTCTGAAAATACCACCGAAATTCGTAAAGTGCAAAACTAGGTGCATGCATAGGCCTTTATCTCATATTACCCAAAAATTAATTTTAGGATCACCGCTGAATGTCCTATAGAGAAAAGACTCCAATTGAAACCTTGTATGACACATCAGTTTTGCACACTGTGAATAGAGGTGATATACTTCTCGTCCAACGTGGTTCACTGTCTCTTATTGCTTCATTGTTCCCACCACGTGCCTAGCGCAGAAAATTGAGACCGGTACTCATTCCTTGTATGACAGAGATGATGATTGGCGGTGGATCATTTTGTGATGTATAATGGGTGAGGGGGGGAGGCAGAGACAAGATAACATTTTTTGGCAACCGAGCGCGGACTGTAGTTTTTTTTACCCCCCCACCCTCCCCTCCCATTTTTATACTTTTCCACATATTTTCTGTGGTGCATTTGCTGCTACTTTTAAATTAGATTAGAAACTTCCCTCTTTTTACACTTTCCTGCATTTTACAATTTTTCTAGGTCTCTGGAAAAGTGTAAAAAGGGAGTTCTACTGTATTTGTTTTTTGTTTTGTTCTGCTTCTCGCCACTCCTCCCTCGGCCGAGTTTTATATACATGCGATAGATGACTGTGTGCATGTAAATGTTGTGCCAGTATGGTGTCTGATATCCCCCCTTAAGCACTGACCAAATCTCTTTACATCACTGTCTATAATGTTGTTTAATTATATTTACCTTCCATCACCCCATTCCCGCAATATTCTACTTAATCCTAATTTTACTTGAAATTCATTAAATTGGTGTTTTAATTTACTTCAGTGTTTGAATCCAGTTAAGTAATTTCATCCACATTAGTTAGAATTGTGCAGTTACGCTTATGTTGTAATTTCATCCAAATTAGTTAGAATTATGCAAAAAAATTTATATATGTTTATGTGTGTGCATGTATGTCTCCCTATCCCCCTTTTTGTGACCCTTATTATTGATATGTCTCAATATTGTATTTAAACCTTGGTTGCATGGCAAGAAAGAATGGCATCTAATAAATGGTGTTCAATTTTATTGAAAATCTGAGTATCTTTCATTACCAGAAACAGTCTGGATAATGCATGATTCTTATTATGCCCACTAATTACCCGAGTATAAATAAACCACAGTTATCTGTAGGAGTGATATCTTTCAAATAGTCACACAAAAAAGAAACAACTTCATTAGGTCCCTTTCTAGCAATGCCTTCATGTTAGATATGTATTTTGGCACTACTGTTACATTTGATTACGTTTGATCACTGTTTTGAAAATGATAGTTTTTTTTTGTAGGTCTCAAGCAGAAGTACACTCAAAGTAATGGCAGAAGGCCATTTGGCATATCTTGTCTCCTTACTGGTTTTGACTATGATGGAGTACCACATCTTTACCAGACAGAGCCATCTGGCATCTATTATGAGTGGAAGGTTAGTATAGTATTGTGCAAGCAAACATTATTTAAAGACATGTTCGGACTGCGGTAAACCGTGTTGTTCATTTGGTGTGCAGGCAAATGCTACTGGTCGCAGTGCTAAGACAGTTCGTGAATTCCTAGAGAAATATTACTCTCCAGAAGAAGTCAGTTCAGAGAAGGGAACAGTAAAACTTGCGATCAGAGCTTTGCTTGAAGTTGTTCAGTCAGGGCGCAAAAACTTGGAGATTGCTGTCATGCGCCGTGGAGAACCTATGCAGGTGAATTTTACACTTTAATTTTACTTTTCTTTATGGAGTGCTTGTTGCTCTATCTTTTTTGTACAAGGAGTTGGTTTGCTGTTAATGTTATTTTTGTGTATAAAGCTTGTTAGCCTCTATTTTCCTCCCCCCCCCCCCTCACAAAAAATCAAGCAGGCTGAGCTATATATTTATTTTGATGTATAGTAAGTGAGAAGTTGCTTTGTGTTAAATTTTTCTTTAAAGAAGAGTAGGTTCTATATTCTTGTGTTATAAACAGAAAATGATTACCTGATATAAATTTGTATTTCATTCACTATCTATTTTCACAAAATGATATTGAAAAAAGACTTCATGCTCCGGAGAAGTCACTCAGGTGTAACCTGTCCTCACATTATTTGAAAGCAAGTGTAGTTCATATTTAACATACTTATGTGTTAAATTGGAAGTTGTCTGTATATTGACATAAATCATTATTAATTGCAAGAATTTGTTTTTGCTCCAGAGAAGGTTAGAAACATGATACTACTCTTTTAAAAAAATTCACTGTTAAAACAATTTTTGTGGGTTTTTTGGTGGTCAAAATAGGTCACTTTCAATTTTACGATGAAAAATTTAACAACTGAATATAATTATTTTTTTGTATGTTCAGTTAGTCTGGAAAAGACTTGAATAATAAAGCAAGGATATTTCAAGGGTAATTAGGGCATGGGGATTGTTCTTTTGTAAATGCATCCCTGCCTCATGGTAATTAGAAATACAGTATGTGTAGAGATTGTAGCGCGACAGCTACTACTGCTACACGTCCACGACTAGCTCAGCGACATCAACACAAAGGGCGTGGGTTCTCACAACGTAGCACGAGACAAGGAATAAATCAGCAGAATTTTCACAAAATTTTGGGGTTTATTAAATGAAATTACATTCCAAATTTATACATTGCTTAAACTCCGACTGCGAGAGGCACCCTTTTGAGCAAACCGAAGAAAAAATTATATTTTATAGTTACTGATAAATGAAAATCCCAACTTTACAAATTATTTACGAAATAAATCAGTACTAGTTCCTCAGAACCACCCGTTCACTGCATTTTACCAGCAGAACCCTGTCGGTTCTGCCTCAAACGTCACTTCACTCCCGCATAACTGGCTCTGCTCACGCCATTTTGAATAATACAGCAGCGGCCAACCGCACACAACTGTCTCGGGCTACATCTCGCCAACGACATCCTGCCTTCGTGCGCAAGCTACCGGAGTTGCTCGTCAGTGGTGCCGCCCCACGGCCATTACAGGAAACAATTAAAAATATTACGTTTTTACATAATTAAAGAACATTTTGAACTCGTGATATCTCCACATAATTACAAACATTAACATTTTAGTTTCCAAATCAATTATATACAAATATATTTAGTATTAACCTTGTTGCTATTTGAAAGAAACATTAAATTTAAATTTGACGCGCCCAATTAGCAACTTTCTGTGATATTATTGGTTGCAACCAAATATGGCGGCAAATTCTTAATGTTCAGGCACTGAAATATAGTAACTTTTCCTGGAAACACTAAATTTAGATTGATATCTCTGTTCTTTTCACACTCCAAGCTTTAACAATGAACACACAATTTCGTTAAATTCAAATGCAAACAATATAAGCAAAAAATGCATATAAATTTACCAGATATAAATAATCATTTAAATTTCAAATAAATATGAACATAACTAAGCAAACAGTTATTCTTACTGTTAAATGAGTAATTTATAATTACCTAATTAAATGTTACTTACGGTAAGAAGAATTAATTTACAGTTTCTCAAATTGATTATTTTAAATACAAATTAATTTCCACTGACGTGCTTGCATTTAACAAATAAATTACAAATTGTTCTTAGCAAAACTCTCAGATGCCATTTTTAGAATGACCATAAGGCCTACATTATAAATGACAAATAAAATTGCTACATACATATTGTAAAATAAGCATGTAAAAAATTAATCTGGGGTCAGGGCCTGTGCCATGCTACGAGATGATGGTATGTCGCGAAAATTTTTTGTGCCAACATACCATTGAAAATACTGTACTTTCCCGCAAAAGGCATGATTGGGTGATATACTTCTGACATTCCGTAGCTGTCTGTAGATCAATAACGGACACAAAATATTACAATAGCTGGATTCTTATTGGCTCCGTCAAATAGGGTAACAGTTTCACGTACAGGGAAAAGTCAGTAATCTTTCGATCTTTCGATAAGCTGAACATATGCAGTCAAATTTTCTTGCGATAAACCATCATCTCTGAGTATGTGTTGTAGCTATCCTGTAGTTGTATGCGTGTTTAGACTAAAATGATGCATGTCAATGACACTGCTACTGAGAAATATTTTTACTACAGTCTCACTTTGCAGCATTTTAAACATATGGGAATAATTTTCAGATGCTTGATGGAGATAAGATAGAAGAGTATGTTTCAGAGATAGAAAAGGAAAAAGAAGAAGAAGCAGAAAAAAAGAAACAAAAGAAATAAAAGCATATGGCGTGGTTGTTATAATGTAATTTTTATATTAAATAAATTAAAAATGCTTTTTAAGCTATGTAACAAATTTATTTAATGGAAGTGTTATGATTGAGAATTTTCAATTTGATAAGGGCAAGTGTTCTGCACTTTTTTTATTTTTATAAAATAAAGGTTTTACAGGTTTCGTACATACTTATTAATGTAAGGCGTACATATGATTACATTCTGAACGATTATTATTAATGCAAGCCATTACAAGCAAATATTGAGTTGATTAAAAACTACAATACTACTAAAGAACTAAGCACTTGAAAATAAACAATAAAATAAATGGAAACCAGAATTAGCTGTTGACATATATACAACAAACACATACTTCTGAAATAAGTAATAGTCTGTGTGTCTTATAGTTGTTGGGGAGAGGCATAAAAAAATGTAATTGAAAATTACAATCCTGAATAAGGGAAACACAAAGGAATACAGTGACCATACGTCACATTACTAGGTTATGAAATGTTGCTTCTGTTCTTTTCAAAAACTGAAGGCTGGAAACATCTCATCATTTGTCGTCGAATAACACCGAACCTAATAGTCTGTCTCATATATTTCCATTTTATGGCAGTTCTGAAGACTATCATGTGTACAAATTTCTACAGGAAAATACTTTAAATTTTGATAAACTGCACAGATTGAGAACCAGCTTGGTCATTCCGTTTTAAATCAACACATCGAGGTTGCTGAATGTTTTTTTGATTTTCATACAAATTTGTAGTTTGTTGGAACATACTATCTAGAGCACAAAAATATTTTTTTTTAGATTTTTAGTTTAAATAATTTTTTATATACGCATTAATAGATACAATTGCATGCTAAAATTTGCCTTTTTAGTACTTTTTGTAATTGGCTATCATTAATTATCTAATTAATCTAGAGGGCCGAACTTGGTCTCATATTAAAGCTGATAAGATAAGGTTTTAAAGAATATCTTGTTTATACAAAGTCTTTCTGATTTGTGGGTTGCATAACCTCTGGAATTAGGCCAAAAAATTTGAGTTTTTTCCGATATTCTCAATTTTTTTACGTTATGAAGGAGAACAGTACCAAAGTCGATAATTTTTTTCGTAATAGCCAAGTATTAGTAGTAATTGCACATAAAATATCAACCTGTATTTTTCAGATGGAAGAATTGAAAAATTGCCATTTTTTTTTACGTCAAATATTTTTAGGTAGGACTTGCGATAAAATTCTGAAAAAAATGTGAGTTATAATCCTTGTAGTACATATTAAAGTAATAAAAACATTGAGAGTTGTTTTTTTTTTTTTTTTAAGTCCTTTTAAAAAAAAAATTTAATCTTCAGCTATCCACTATTTAAGTAGGTACAAAAAACATTAGTTTTTTATTTTTATTTTTAAAGTATTGCACAAACTGGACATGTGTAAACTTAAAACTAATATGATCTATGCACTTATATAGTGTTTATCTACATACACATTAGTTAGTAGCATTTGTGAGGCTATATTAGGTACGCATAATCTGATAGTTACAGAATATATTAACACAACTAACATTATCAATTAAATTTTAGTTTACCTTATTGAGTAGTAGGAAATATAGACAATTCCACTCTCACACAGCTTCATGGACGTTTAAAAGTCCGGAAAGAAGAATATTAATTCCATTCATGATGTTGAGAGTTTGAGCATTATTGTGCGTGAACAACTAGTTCGGACTTAAAATACAGAGAACATTTTTATGCTTAAGCCAAACTTAATCTTCTGGTTTGAGTTTGAAGGATGTTCCGGGTCCAGCGGATTAAAAAATTGAACCAAGTATTCCCAATCATCAGTCTGTAGATCATGACACACATCTCATAGCTGCCAACTCTTACTATTTTCCCGTACAATGTATGATTTTGTGCCCTATTGTACGGTTATATGATTCATGTGAATTATTGTAAGATTTTCAAGCTTTCCAATTTTTTCCCCGTTTGGTTAATTCATACTATGAAATATGGTATCGAAATCCCATAATTTCAGTACCAAACATGTATGTAGATCTGACTTAGTGTCGTATATAATAAAGAAAACTGTAATACTGTAGTTTTGGGAACTAGTGTGCTTCATTTATAGCTTTTATACTATGTTATTCACTACAGAGTGCCGTATTATTCACTCATTGTAAAACGTAACCCGAACTAACTTTTGCAGTACACACCCGATCAATTGTAGTTATCTTCCTGGCTAAATGGCCGTCATGACTTGTGCAAAGAAAAGTCACGAGACTGTTTTAATTTGAAGTGGCTTTCCAGTTTACTGTTTCCGTATAGTATCGTATTTACTCGCGTATAGCATGCGTTTTTATTGGAAAACAACTGATAAAAATGCAGGGGTGCATACTATACACGGAAATAGGAAAAAAAATACGTGGAAGAAAAGTCACTGGTCGGTTGAGGGGTGGCGACGGGAAGGGGGGGACGAGAAGGCGAAGTTAAAGCCATAAATTTATGGGTGTTAAGAGTAGGAAGCAAAGGAAAAAAAGGCAGGCGGTCAGTCGGGAAGGAGAAGGGGGGGGGGGAGAGTAAGAAGCGGAAGTTATAGTCGGTAAACCGACTGGTGTCAACTGTGGGAGGCAGAGAAGAAACGTTCTCACGGCCAGGTTCCTCCATCATTACTCCTCGCTGCTAAAACCCTAAAAGTTAATTTTGACGCCTCATGATAAGCTGTCGCTCCATGGGGAAAGAAACAAAGAAAAAGGTGTCATTGTTCTCCTTTTTTCCTTCCCCATCCCCTCCCGAGAAAGGTATTTGATTGCTCGTGACCAGCTGTCTTTTCATGGGAAAGGAAGGAAGAAAAAAGAGCGTCTTTTTTTCCTTCCCCCACCTTCTCAAACACACCAGGAGAGATAAAAAAGGCAAGTTTGCTGCTGTCATGGCATGTTATCTGAGGGGTGTGGGTATCTCAGTGGCTTAGGGGAGGAGGGGGGGGACATGCTGAAAGCGGCTGGCACAGCAGAGCAAGAGAGAGGGAATGTTGTTCAGGCACACACGTGCGAGGCGAGGGCTGGCAGACAGCAAGCGACCTTGGCAGAGAGACATGCCACCCCACCCCTCCTGGCTTCCCCCCACCCTCTCTACCTTCACACTCTTAACCAGTGTGAATGTTATCTCTTTTATATGTTGCCAGCTACGGTTCCCTCTTCCCCTCTCCTTCCTTGACCACATGGTCATAGCGTCCCTCGTGCTGTTTCACGGCTCGTTCGGCTAATCCTCCCATGTTTTTTTTTAGATACTAGCAAGGCACTAAAAATTGTTTTTTCCTTGTAATTTGTTGCAAAAATCGTGGTGCGCACTATACACGAAGGCGCACTATACACGAGTATACACTGTAATTGCTCAAGAACACGCATCAAATCTTGTGAACTGAAAGAAACTATTGATTAGTTCTTATTTTTCCAGTAAATATCGAAGCGCACATCGTAGTTGCATAGTGTTTGCAAACATGGCTTTTGCCAAGCTTAAATGTATCATTTGGTTATTGTGGAGGCGTATTTTAGTGCCGGTACTTTCATCGACGTTGCATTTAATAGTCGTACGACTTAGGAATATTGCAACTTTGATATCTGGGAAATACAACTTTGCAGTTTTTACAATTACGATTTTATATAGATGCCAAACCGTGCAGATGTTAAAAAATTTAAGGCATGTGGTATTAATTTTGAATAATAGATTAAATACTCTCACACCTGCACGTTCAATTATGTAAGATTTTTTTTTCAAATCCACAGTATTTGCAGGGTCGGAGAGTTATGGTTAGATGTGCCAAGTGTGATTAAATTGCCGAATTTGCACTCTGTAAGAATTTTTCTTGCATATATAACTGTGAATGAAAATTTAAAAGCTGTGTTACCTGTAATTGTAAAGAAGGGGCCTATCTATTGGTGTATTAAAATCGGTAATGTTTGTAAATTTGCAGAAACCGAAACTACCTATACCTACTAGGTTTCTTTACGTTTGTTTAGGTTTGTATGAATATTAAACTTATGAGCAGTATTTATGATAGTACAACAAAGTAAGCCTACTGTAAAATAAGTTCAGTAATTTCCCTGTTAAGTTTTATTTTCTTTATAATATCCCTAGGGGGAGGCTATGTAATATTAGCCATGAACACAACATATGAATGGTAGTCAAAATTTTAGCTATTTTTATTAATTGTTCAGCATGTTCTAAGTTTATTTTGCATACAACATATTGACATTTTAACAGTGCAGTATTTTATTTTAAAAATATTTAGTGTTTTAGTTAGATTACATTTACATACACACAACACGTGAAATGCCACGACTCGTTTACGCACAATTTTACTCATTTTAAAAATTGTACTATTTCTGAATCCTTGAGGTTGGCAACTATGACATCTTTAACCTCTGCTAACCACCACAAGAAGTCATAGACACAACAAATGTAGTCACTTTTCTTAGGATACACATGAAGGGGAAGTGCCGCATCATTTTTTGTGATTTGAACAGTTACATGTTCACTTGAGTACGATGTTTGGCTGATTTGTACATTTTTCAAATCAAGAGATTTAAATGCATGATTAGTGTGGGTATTTGGTATCTTTAGATTTCTCAAACGTGAATTCAAAAATGTATTTGATTTGTTTATTTCTTCTGAGCTCACATGAAAGTAATGAATGCCTTGAATGTTATGTTTACAAAAATTAAACCTGTCAAGGGAAGTCAATATATGGTTATTACGAGTTCTTTGTAAACTCTCATTCCTGACAGTACTCGTAGTAGTCCCAACTCCATCAGAAAGCCGCTTCTCGTGTGCTGATGCAAAGAAGTGCCACTCTGCTTTTAATCCATAATCTTTACTGTGGTAACATAAGTTAAGGGCAATGGAGCGACTGATTTTTTTTTTTTTTTTTTAATTTTCTATTGTCGTTGCGTGGCACAAGAATCAGAGAAAAATTTCAAGTAGACTGACTATAAAAACATATTTTTTAGAATTTTTTTAAAGAAGTTTTGACCACTTTTTTGGAGTTTTCTACATTCCGGGAAATAACTACAAAACACAAAAAATTGGGCGGTATGACTTTGTGGGATATCTCGTTAGGTATGATACTTCGGCATAAAACCATTTTCGAAAGTAATAGATAAATATATTCTTTAAATTGCAGTTTTAACTTTCTAGTGTAAATTTTTCTTTTTATAGCAGATATTTCATCTGCTGATTTTTGCTATAAATATATTTTATTTTTGGAATAACAGCTTGGTATTCTCTTGTCTGGACTGTTTAAGTTTATGTTAAGCTCTGGTTCACTTCAATTAAACTGAAAATGCGAGTACTCAAATGGCAGTTATTGTGTAGTGTGTCGCGCATCAGTATATAACCCGATATGCGCTGTACTGATATGCTATCTATTGGCAGCCGTGTGAACTCATTGCGCCACGCCGAACTACAGGACATAACAGACGGGAGAACAAATGATGTGAACAAAAGGGAGAAGGCGTTCCACTCTGCGTATACACTGGCTACCTTGGAGTTGACGTCAAGGTTTGGAGAGGGAGGGGAGTTGCCTCGGTCACGTAAGCCGGTCGAGGGTGGGTGACGTCACTACTAGCAGTCTTACATCTGCCACACGTCCGTTATCTGTTCGCCATGCTGTACCACAGCACCAGTTACAAGTATTTAAATTAACTCATAGACCAAACACATTTTTAAATCTACTAGACAGTGGATTACAAGCACAATTACAATATAACAACTATTTTCATACTAACTCTGTAAAAATACTGACAAAATCATTATCATTATTCAGCCGCCCCCTCCCCCACGGACCAATCTTAATAAAGCTAGTTAACACGTGAAAAACAAAGATTTCAATCATGAGATCAGTGGTGTATCTAGAAAAGGGGGAGGGGGAGTGTCACATGAGTTATGACCCCTTTCCCCGAACCCAAGGTCAAAATTTGAATTACATACCGAAGACAATAATAGAACATATAAATTGAAATCACGCTATTGCAACAGTAAGTGTATATTGTGACGCGTCCTCTGCGTCTGCTGCGTGTTGCTGTGGTTATTGTAGTCACTGTAGTGGGCGTTGAGGTTATGTTTCGTGAATTGCGCCGGATAGCTCAGTTGGATTAGTTTTCTCTACACCATTAGCCAGGTTTTAACTTTAAGTGAGACACTCCAGATTCATCAGTAGTTATATTTATTTATATAGGTGCATTA
>PNEQ01002707.1:3911-47650 GCA_003012365.1 Medauroidea extradentata | reverse complement strand
CATGTAAGTACGGTACCGAAGAACGACTAATATTTTAGTGTGAATCTCACGCCACAATCGCATTTCACTTGATATTCAGGCGATATCTGAGAAACAATCAGGCTATAAAGGCTGCAAACCATTAGCTACACGTATTTGTTCGTATTAAACGCATATTCTGTAACACAATTCACCACCACGATAATATGCACCGTACTACTCGCTTAAAGGCTTCATCACGAACGTGTTGTGGCTTCAAGTAGTTTTGTAACTCCTAAAGTAATATACCGACACCATAAACAACGTAACTGGCCTTGCCACGACTAGGAAATCGTGGCTTCCCGCCAAGCGAATTTCGCCTAGTGACGTCAAGCCAATCACAGAGTGTTCTCATTCCGTTTGAAAATTTCTGGATTTCTTACATTTACGGCGACGTTTTTTTACATGTTAGATGTTGTTTTAAGTCTCGGCATTAAGTACACATGTTATTTAACAGTAAATCTAAATGCTGGTAATGTTTTTAGTTAAATACCCGACACACGCATGTTCCCCATTGCACTGATTTAATCTGTCTTGCATTTTTATGTGTCAGGATTGCACATCTGCAAAGCTTTAATGGAATTTGAGCCAAGAACCTTTGGAACAATGGACCGAAGCCACAAACAACAGCGCCACATAACGTCAAAATTATTCATGAAAACAAAATTTAAGAATAAAATATTACTTTCCTAGGCTCATAGAGGTAGTTCAAGGTAGTACAACAACACATCTTGATAGAACTGTTGGACGAAACTCTTATATAATTTGGTTCTCACTTGTCCTGCTAGTTTTCAGATTGTCTGCCTTGAATATGTACAAACTAAATTTTTTTTCTTAATAATTAAGTTATAAAGTAAAAAAACCTGCATAACTTTTTTTAAATATTTACATAAGCATCATTCTGACGTGAACACCACATCAATATCTCTACTGGTTAGATAAATATCGTCCGCTGATAGAAAACAAATGTTATGCCTTTTCGCCCCTTTAGGTGTCGAATTTCGAAAAATCTTAATTTCACACCCTAAATATTTGTTCAAGTATTCAAGTGAAGTGAAAATCCGACGATCGCTCGTTCAGTTGAAGCAAAATTGATCTTTAATTAAAAATCACATATAACCCCTGTACAGTACTAGAATTTTGAATCCTAATCTTAAAACACTTTTGCTGTCACTTACCTATTCATCATTCTAAAGCAAAAATAAACTGAATATCTTGATGGGTTCGATTTATATTGAAGATTTATCTCAAACACGTTTAGGGTCTTTCCACCACCTGAGAGACTGAATTTCGAAAAAAGAAATGTATCACATTTTAGACTACATACTGTACTTTAATGTTGTCTCTTGAACGTGAAAAATACAACAATAGCCTGCTGGATTCAAGATATATCAACTATTAATTGAAGACACATTTCACCTCTCTTCACCCCTTTTCACATCCTCAGGTGGCAAATTTCGAAAATTTGTACTGGGAGTCTGTGACTCCCAAGCCTGCAATCCAAGAAGATGATCGTCAAGGTGCATTGTTTACCAATTGTGGATTAACGGTCCTACGTGCCAGACGAAAACTTGAGTGCCCCGAAGCAGTGTTTGTTGTTATCTCCGCCTGGACGTCTTCGTGTCTGCTCGGCTGTAGTGGGCAATGCTCGTGTGCTCCCTCCTTCCTCCCCTCTCCTTTCCCCTCTGCGCCAGCTGAGTTGGCTGGAGCGTGTGTGCGAGACAGTCAGTCTTCTCCCGGTCCGTTTAGTGGGTAGTTGTGTGGGCTCGTGAGCGCGGCGATACTCCCTGGTATATTCTTGGTAAGCTAATTTAATTCTTGTTTTGTGTCTTGGTTACTGCTTTCTATTCTAGTTCGGTTTGATTCTGTGTATTCTTCCGTTAAGTTGACTATCAGGGTTGAGTCGTCACGAGCGCAAGCTTGGCAGAAGCGGGATGTGTTTCCCTGCATTAATTAATTTTGTTAATAATGGAGGGCTAGCGTATTAGAAGAACATGCACGCTAAGGTAATTGTCGCTAATTTAATTGTATCACTATTAACAGCATATTGGTTATTATGTTTGGGTCATGCTCAGTTTGACATCGTCCCTGTGTTATTTGTACTTGAACTATGTACCTGATATTGAAAACGCAATACATATTTTGTTATAAAGATCTTGCTTTAACGTCATTAGTAGCTGTTTGAACCTGTTGCTGTTGTGTATTAATGTCAATGTTGAGTGTTAACTCATGGGTGGGTGTGTGAAGACAGTTATGTGCCTTGGTCTGGGACAACTCGACTGAGATTGGCAGCCTGTGTACACGGTGTCTGCTTAAGAAGCAGGCACAAATTCATGAAATTAATTTTCAGGTATTTTAGTAAGAATCAATCTCAAACAAAAATCACACCACTAGGGCCTATAAAAAATTAATGGGATATATATATATATATATATATAGATTGTGAATCAAAAACACACTTTAACCCTTTTTTTTTTACCTCTTTAGGGCCGAATTCAGATAATATATTTGAATGGTATTTGCGATATTCACAAAAGCAATCAATCTTAAAATAAATAGGAACTTCGATATCTCGATGTGTTCTATTGTATATGGAGGAATAATCAAAAATACATTCCACGTATTTTCACCCCCTTAAATAAAAAATTTCGAAATGTTTTGGAGCCCTGTTATAGACATTTGTATACGTAACCAACTGAAGTAAAAAATCACGACGATAGTCTGTTGTGTTTCAAAGATATAGAAGATTCATAAAAACACATTTTGCCCCTTTTTACTGCTTGAGGGTAGATTTTCAAAAATCCTAAAACTAATTTTTGGGTGGTTACGTAAGCAACATTTTGAAGTGAATACACACTCTATATCCCTCAGGATTCAATAGATATTGATTGTTAATTGGAAACATATTTAAGGTCTTTTCTCCCCCTTAAATGTTGAACTTCGAAAAATGCTGAAATTGGCTAATGTGTGTCCTATTAAAGTAAAAATCATGACGTTGGCCTACGGGTTAGAGGTCAAATTTCGAAAAATCCCTTGTTAGTGCTCGCATACGACCTGAGGGAAACGCACACACAACAAATTTCAGGATTCTAGATCCAGTGGTTTGGACTGCAGTTTAATATGTCAGTCAGTCAGTCAGTGTTCTCTTTTAGGGGAAAGTGGAGCTAAGTGAACCAATTTTTTGTTATTTTAAAATATCTCCTTAACAGATTCAGTAATCATATTGAAGCACATTTAGCTAGCTATGATCAGGTTTGTGTAAAAAAAAAAAAAGAAAGCATATTAAAACAACCTAAATAAAGTTTAAGAGCACAATTATGAAAATAAAAAGAGATGTTTTTCATTTCACTTTGCCCCAGTGGTGGGGTAAAGAGAAACAAAAGGTGGGGCAAAGTGAATTAATATTTTTTACGAGTTTACACTATCATATTTATTGTTGAAATATTAATCAAATGTTAAATATAGCTATTTAAGAGTTATTTCACATAAAATTTGTGATTAATGCGCATAGGAAAATTAAGACATTTAATTCGTTAAACAGAACTAATAACAACATGTCATTCACAAAAATCACAAAAAAGAAATCAAAATTAACTTTAGCATCAAACATAGTGCAAGCTACACGAGACCATTCAGAAAAAATTTTACACTTCACCCATTCTTCTCCTGGTTTGCTATTACTCCATTCCTCTCCACACATTTGGCAGGATTGGTCTACGTCACCATCTTCACTTTCACTCCTAGTCTCAAGTTTCTTTTTGCTTCTTTCACTTGCCTTTGTTGTTTCAGATTTTTCGGCTGACCGTCTTTAGGCCTACGTCTGTTTTTTTTTATGAAACTGGTGTGAACAGTTTCCTCTTACAACTTTTGTCAATAGCTCTTGTAAGTATGACTTGATGTTAGGATTGAAGTCCTTCCCTTATTTCTTTTATTTTTTGGCTTGTTTCTGTTGTCTTCTGTACCCTCTGCAACTTGTGGAATCGGTAAAATGTTTTCTGGAGTGACACAAATTCTTTTGTTTGCTGTAGACCTACCCTTCCGTGCTGTTATGTTCTGTTCAGAGTGGCTGCATTCTGGTGGCGGTGGTGGTGATTGTGGTGGTGGCAGTGACTCTCGACTTGGACCAGCTACTTGCTCCATTGGGAAAGTTGCATCTATTGAAACTTCTGTGTCTTGAGAAACTACATCCACTTGCATAGGTTTATTTGTAGTCTTACTGGCTACAAATGCCTCTTCTGGAAAAATCCCAGTTTTTTTAATGCTTGCTCTTATTGCATTATTGTGAGATGCTGCCTTCAAATAAGCCTTTCCAAACAAAAGTCCTATCTGTCTCGGTGTAATAACCAGTCCAGGATGATTTCTTAACCATGTTTTACATTCTTGTGTATAGAACACACTTAATGGATACATGATTTTTTTTTTTTTTGCTGAATCAAAAAATGCAATATTTTTGTGTGGGTCGCATGTCCATCTAATATCAAAAAAATAGGATTGTCCTGTGTTGGTTTTGTGTATTTTAAAAAGTGTTCGAACCATGTTGGACAGAAAATTTCAGTTTGCATCCAACCAGATGGGTGGCAAACTAGGACAGTGTCAGGTGGTGCATGCTCTACTAATTCAGAATTATGTCTAGCCCGTGGGAATATCATGAGTGGTGGAATGTACTGTCCAGCTGCACTAAAACATATCACAGATGTTGTAGTAGTTCCTCTTTCTGCAGAAGATAAAGTGCCCACTTGTTTCCTCCCCTTGCTGCTAATAAATTTAGATGGTTTATTAGGCACTGTAGTGATTGCAGTCTCGTCCACATAAAAAATTTTGCTTACAGTAAAATGATACTTGTCCTGAAGCTTATTTAGTAGGATGAAAAACGAATAGACATTATTTTTGTTAAATGCAGTTGCACGTGCAATGGAAGTTTTTTCTGGCAATTTAAGTGACAGTTCTGGATGTCGTTTTAAGAAAGACAGAACCCAGTCTTTACCAGTCATTCCTTTAGTAGCACTGAATGGATGGCGAATATCATTTCCAACAGCGAACTGGTATGAGCTAACACCTGCAGATCCTTAATACGAATACCAAACATTCTGCTTTCCATAAAAAGACAATGCTGCACCAACATTTGCACTTCTTCAGGGCTGAAACATTGCCTGAATATACCCAATATCTTAATTGATACCTCGTCTGCATTACCTTCCTTCCGGCATCGCCTAAATAGTGTTGCTTTAGGAACACTGAATTTCGTTGCTGCTTCTTGCAGTGTGAGATGTCTTTCTTGTAATGCAATTAGACTCTGCTTTATTGCAATATAAAGGTTGTTACTAGTGGGGCAAAGTGAAACTGCTGAGTGGGGCAAAGTGAAATGAGCTGTTTCACTTTCCCCGCGGCACCATTTTCTAATGCCACATGATTTTCTCGGACTACAATGCTTTAAACCAAACCGCTTTTATTTATAAATAAACTGGATGTGAGAGTAGCATTTACACACAATATGATCAATTTTCCAACATAAGTGCATTTAATAAACAGAAAACAGCTAAGCAAAAACTTACCTTCAATACAGAAATTGAAAACAATCAAAAGCCCTACTTCCGTGTTGCTTTGTTGGCCGCCATAGTTGATACACTACACGAACTAGCATAGGAGAAAACAGTTCCTGCGATTATCAATAGGTAGCAGCACTGGATGGCGCCGAGTTCACTTTGCCCCACTCTCCCCTATATATAGAGATGATCATTTCAATAAGGAATATTGAGACACTGCTACAAGCTGCAGAACACCTAGAAAAACGTAATGAAAATGCTCAAAATGGCAGTGCTGGCAGCATCAATAAAGGAAATTGCATAGACAACAAAATATGGAGACAAAAATTGTGTTAAGTTATTGCTGGATGAAATTGCCTCATTGCGAGAAATAGTAAAGTTGCTACAAGAAGAACTGAAGTTGAATCGTCAATGTAATAAAGAACTGAAGAGAACTTGGAAAGTAAAGCTGCAAACACATGGACAGAAGTTGTAAACAGGTAACACAATACCAAGAAAAAACACCGGTCTCTGTTAAAGTACAAAACAAGTATGGAATACTGCATGACAAAAATGATGAAGACAGTCAAAGTTAAAAAAACCAAGACATGTGTAGACGTCAAGACCTGCAAACCAAAGAAACCCAGCGATGAAACAACCTGATATCACCAAGAAAAGAAAGCAAACTTTTATGATCTACATGGATAGCCGAGGCAAGGATCTGGCGGGAGGAGTCAAGAAACAAGACGAAAATGTTCAAGCTCAAGGTATGGTAAAACCAGGGGCAACAGTGTCCTAAGTAATAAAGGAAGTAACTAAAATACTACAGTGAACACATAAAAAATATATAGTGATAATTTGTGGTGGAGGTAACGACATATCAAGAAATTAAGCAGATAAAGTGATGCAAAGTCTGTCATACCCTTACTAAAGCTGATGCATGCTACGCAGCATCGTTTTGTGGTTCTCAGCCTCCATCTTGCCTTAAGGGTGTGGTTCACCTCAGTTTTCAACATCTTTTATTATTTTTATATTTGTACCAGATATTTTTTTCTTATTTTAGACATAAATTGTGAGGAAATTTGTGTATCTCTCATAGTTTTTCCGTAATGAGTCGTAAACGTCAAAATTTGCATTTTACGGTTTTATGTACGCCACTTAAACCAACTGACATCAAAAAAATTCACAGTGTATAACAATGTTGTTGGCTATGATTTGACACACATAAAGACAAAAAAAAATATTTTTGTATTTAATAATAAATACTGAATTTTTAGATGAAAATTTAAAAATTTCTTCGACAGAATGCGTCCGCAAGAAGTCGCCCGTCGCATGAGAGAAAGACGGAAACAACCTCCACACAAGCCAGCAAGACGTCAAGCTGAGCCTGCGTCAACAGCATTGACCTCCCCACGGGCACTAGTGCTTTTCTATTGCTGCTTTCCGCCGCCTCATGGCAAACGACTTGGCACAGAGTGGTTTTATTGTTCTTTATGAGCAATAAAACACAGTTAAAATGGACCTTTCCTTTTGTCTGCTTTAGCTCTTCGCTCCCTGCTCCTTTCTTTTACCCACTCCCAAATCAATTCTCTTCGAGTATACTGCAGTTTGGGTCCGTACTGTAAGTAAACTCGGAGATCGGCAAGCTAACTCTTGTTCTGGGAGACTGTCGCCCCGTCTATCTACCCCGTCCACTGCTTCTCATCAGCGGTGGGACAGCACTACGCTGGGCAGGTCTCTCTCTCAGAAAGAAGGTTCGCCACACCGGCATCCGCCCTCAGTGCATAACCCGAGACCAGAAGTCATGGTTTGCATTGGAGAGCCCGAGTTCCATGCGGGAAACAGCGACTAGGATAGCTGCCGTGCTTTGCATTGGACTCAATAGTTCCTCAACGTGAGACACGTCATCTGGACTCAACGAGTCATTTTCTTTTGCTCATACTGTTGGCCTTTTGGAGCCCTGTAGTTTGTTGACGTAGTTACTCAGGACACCTGCTCTCCTTTCAAGTAACGTCTTTAACTATTCTCCAAAGGTAAACTGTTCCAAGGTATGCCCAAGTATAGGGCAGGCAAAAGGCAGGCTGCTCGTACCAAGCTAGCGGACTTGGTCGAGGAAGTTCTGGCTAAACCAAACCCCTACACAGGGATCTACACGGCACAGAGGAACATCGCTGCAGCTGAACATCGAGGAGAGACTGTGGAGTGTCGTCCTGCTCATCAGGTCACTAGAGGTGCCACTGCTTCTCGAACCTCTTCCTGTCACCCTCACGCCCCGCTGCAGCATCACATGTCAAAACCCTCACCTTTACTCCCGGGAATCCTTCACGCCAGAGAGTTCCTGCTACCGCCGTTCCTGTTCAACCTTGTCCGACAAGGACGAAATTAGGCCTATGCTGCGACCTCCTGCACAGAGACCTCCAGTGTGTGGCTACACTCCTGCAGCTCGTCCGGGCCAGCAGCAACAATAAGGAGAAGGGATAACACCTACCCTTCCTTCCCTCCTACCCCCATCTTCAGGTTAGTTCACGTCCTAGTTTCCAGCTTACCCAAAGTTTGATCGCTTGTTGGGGAAAAGCTGACTCTGACTGTGGGGGGTAGTGTTCGCTTAAGCCCGCGTCCCGTGGGGAGAAGAAGGCCCTCCAGAACCCCACCTTCGGGGAAGGCTTGTTTACGTCCTCTCCGACGCCACCGTGCGTCATATTTTTCCTGTCGCCCAAGTAAGCGTCAAAGCATACTCATGTTACCATCTGTAACATACCGTATAGACATGACCTTGAAAGCAACTTGTGTATTAATGCAGAAATTAAGAAAACTGATGAATTGATTGTAAAACTTTGTAAAAGGGCTCAGTAATCTGTGTGTAACTGACATTCATGGATTACCAAGAGACTGTTACACAAGACATTGACTTCACCTTAACTGGAAAGGTAAAGAGAGGGTTGCTGCTGAAATTGTAAGTAGATCTAGTACTGACTTTGGTACAGGTTCAACAAATAATACAGTGTTTCAACAACCTGAACCTTAAGATAAAAAAAAATCTAGGTAAAGGCCCTGCAAAAGACATTCAATAGCAATCCTTCAGACAGTAAAATATGTTGAGGTCTAGATAATGTAGGGATAACTGGTCATTCTAAAATATAAATGTCTTTCACAGACAAATCACTTGTAAACAAACAGCCACAACTTGAATCTCAAATATGTAACACTCAGCACCTAAAATTAGTTCACATTAACATATAATCAATACAAAATAAATACTTAGGACTACCAGCCAGTATCACTAGAGAATCTTAACACCAACAATGATATTGTTATTGTTACAAGTTGGAGCTAGGTATGTTTGAGGATGGAGGTCTTTGATAAAATAAAGTAAATTAATAAAGCTAACCTAGTTTATTTACAACTATCTATACAAAAAAACCTACGTCTATAATGATTTATCACAATAGATGTCAAACAAAACAAATAACTACTATTTACATACAGGTTATAAAATCTAAATAATATATCTACATAAGTTCTCTGTATATGGAAAGTCTTACTAGTCACTCACAATGGTGGACCCAATGAAAGAATACAGATATCTTTTGTGGCCTAGAAACACCTTTCCACTACTTGCTGCGGTCCAACTCGCCGGACACTCTCGAACACTCGTCGCAACCCAATACTTCTTGCCACTCATCACTATCACTTGAACTCGCACCAGGCACCTGCCAGCCAAAACCTCTCTTGCCTCTGCTGCAGCCCCCTTTTACATACTCACTCTACCACCCCGAGAGATAAAGAATGAACAGGAACACTCCAGACCACGATATCTCCTTCTGTTATCCGATATTGGTTGCAGGTGGTTGCCACCACACATGGGCGGCACAATATACGCGAACCTTTTTGTTATTGCCGCTGCTATATCAGCTTACATTGCTCTCCTATTATTGTGGCGTACATGTTGTTATCGTGGCATCACTGAAGGTAATACAATCCATGCAGCGCACAAGGAAGTCTTTTAGGTCTGCCGCCACTGTATCGTACTACACTGCCCAGCCAGACAGTTGCGACTGGCAACAATATCATATGTCTCACTGGACATTGGCTGAATCTGCAAGAAGTGGACAGCAAACGTCTGGGTTTAGCTAACTATTACAGTGCCTCTGCTTATAGCTGAGAACAAGGTCATGGTGGTAGTTGTATTGTAGTACAAGATAAATATGCTTATTTTTGTAAAGAATTAAGTTGTGCTATATCTTTAAGTGTCTCCAGGGAATATTGAGTGCTCAGCAGTAAGTGTTAATATTGGTACCAAAACTGTAATTATTGTGTGTGTATATAGACCTCCAAATAGTAAGACAGAGATGTGTTTTGGTAGATTTGATAAAATTTTTAATTTACTTCTTAAACATAAGGTTACTCAAAATATTGTTATGTGTAGTGACCTCAATATTGACTTTGCAACACAGTCATGTGAAAGAGTGAGGCTTTTAGAAATAATGAATGCATATAATTTGGCAAATAAAGTGAGTAGTCATAAACGTTTAACAAGACAAAAAGACATTTCAACTGATTATGTTATTTCAAACATTTCTTCGCTTGTTACAACAAACACAGAACAGGGATCAGATCACCTTGCTCAAATTATATATATATATATATATATATATATATATTTCTTCAAATTTCTTCTTACAAACAAAGAAAACCAAATGACAATTAAATTTAGGTCATTTAGCTAAAATAATATAAATATATTTATTCAAGCACTGTCAGGAAATATGTGGGGAAAAGTGTATGAAAGTAGAGATGTAAATGTAAGCTAGTAAGTTCATTGATATTTTCTTAAAAACATTTTGAGTGAGAGTGAGAGATTTTGGTCAGCGCTTAACATCGAGATCTTCAGCACTGGTGAGGGGGTTACATGAGGTGAGTGTGGAGCAGCACCGGAATGAAAGGGCGGGGGGAAACTGTAGGTCTCCGAGAAAACCCGCCGACCAACGGCATCGCCCAGCACGATTCCCACATGCAAAAATCCGGGGTCCAACCCGCCGGGAATCGAACCCACAGGTCGAGCATGGTTCTTTCATTCGAAACTGTTGTAACTCCGACATGTCGCTGGAATGACGATAGTGTCGTGACGGCTGCACGAAAATGTGAGCATGGATCGTTGTGTCATAATGTTTCTGTCAGCATTATTGCGTCAAATGAACGGGGGTTCCAAAGAGGAATATGTGCAGAGGTTGGTACAAAATTTGCAGTAGTGACGTGTTATTTTTGTGTGTTGAAAAACCTCTGTGAACAAAAGTATTATACAGCTGTAACGATAATGACGTTATTCACTTAACCTGTACTTTTATTTACAAGTGACACACTTAATCTGTATTTTTATTCACAAGTGACACTTTAATTTACTACACGTGTGAACAGAACTGGAAGAAACTGTGGTCAAGTGGCGATATTCTGTGGCAGTGATGTGGGGTTTGCTATAAATATTAATTTCATGAGTCAGTGTAAAAGACACTGTAGTAGTAGTATTGCTGTCGAAATAGAAATATCAGTACTTGACCTTAGTTTTTTATATCTTCGTTTGGCTGTTTATATGAGCAATGTAAAATAAAACAAGCTGAATAAAGCTTAACATAATTTTTAACATTTTGGTATGTATCTTATAATTTTTAAGTCTACTTATGATTTACAATGACAAATTTATTTTCTGTCAGAGCATTTATAATAAATAACAGAAGACAATAATTACTATTCTCAAGTCAATAAAAAAAATTGCCTTAGATTTGAGGAAAATTTTTTTTTGTGGTCTCTTTTATCCTATACACAATATAAAATTAAAATTGGTTTCCCTGTCTAGGAAAAAGACAACGCATGAACATAAAAAATGTACTTCTCAAAATTACAAAAATTTTAGTAGTCTCCGTAGATATCTGTAAAGTACAACGTTGTAGGTTATTTTCCAATATTAACGGTAGCAATGTTTTTAAAAATTACTACATTGCGTATAAACACTGAGGATAGTTTCAGCAGAGAATGATTTTGTCTTATGCGTTTTGTAGCACAGATTCAAGTCATAAATATTAAAATACCGGAATTTTTTTTCTATCGCACATCACTTTCATTCGGTTTGGTTATACTAACACGTTAAAATTACAGACAAAACACATGCGTACACTAATACAGCGCCAGTAATTACCTAAATATACATCAGTTAAAACATTTTGTTTTTGTCTTCAGAAATGTTCAATACAAACTGTATTACTTATTTCGGTATTGGTGATCAATATGGGCAAGATGTAGGTTATGGCTGTATGGTCAAGTTATGGTACATGCACAGTAATTGAGCTTTAAGTTTGTCTTTGCACATATTGTTTATACTGTGTGCAGGGTTTATGTTAGTTAAAAATATTTTTTTTTGTCACTTGAAACTGTGAATATGGCATTGTTTCTATCGATATTTATTTTAAATATGCACGTTGTTGGCATCTTGACACGCTAAAACACCGCATCAGTGTATTGACGGTCGCGTCGTTCATCTGAAACGCTTTGACAAACAACAAACAGAACCATGCTCACTTTTTTGACGAAACGACTTCCCACTGACGCGTCGTTCTGACGACACGGAGAAAACATGAACCATGCTCGGCCTGCCGGATCGCCTTGGTAGGAGGCGAATGGTCTGACCACTCGGCCACGGTGGGCCCTTAAAACATTTTGAAAATGCCTTACCAACTAAATTACAAAAATTAACAGAAACCACACACAAAAGTAAAAGGACTGGCTAACTAAAGGTATTAAGAATTCAATAGGACAATGGCGGGAAAGGCCGCTAGGCTACTAATTACAATTAAAACAGAAAGAGTTTTGCACAAGTACTCACAGGATGGTACTTGTGCCCACAGTTCAGTATTGTTTTGAGTTTGTGCAGTCCAACTTTGATTCCTGTTATACAACCAGAGTGGCGAGGGCCCTACCACAGTTGAATAACAAAAACAAAGCAGAATTAAGATGCTGGGAACTGGCACATCAATACATCACAAAATCCAGACAGCCACCTGGCCTTAACCTCAGATAACAAACCCACATTTCAAACTTCCCGCCGCACCTTAGTTCGCCCTCTGGCCGCTAGGTGTACTGATTACCAACCACCGCTGGACAATAGACTTCAGTGTGCCTCCACTCACCTGATGAAGCAGATGTAGTCTGCGAAACATTGTGACCGCACGTCCGCAGAGAAATGTGTTCGTCCTATGTGTGTGTGTTTCTATCTGCAAGTACCATCCTGTGAGTACTTGTGCAAAACTCTTTCTGTTTTAATTGTAATTATAAAGAATTCAAGTATAAGATAAAAAATGCTACACACTCTTATAAAGTATAATGAAACAAACAACGCACTCTTAAATTATTATAAAAGATATAAACTTATATACAAAAAAAGTGTTGAAAAAAAATAAGTAAATTACATATTAAATCATGAGTAGATAGTAATGACAACAAAACAAAAACAATATGGAAGATTATAAATGATAAAATTTGACGCCGTGTCCGGTGAGAGTGAGGTAGGAACGGAGCTGCGTCGGAATTCTCTGGGCGCCACCCGGTTAAGTGTGTAGCCGGGAACACGAGGCTCGATGGGTCATGGTATGTTCGTGCCGGCGTGCCCCTCTCTCACCTGGCGAGTCGAAACAGCTGCGGATCGGGAAAAGCAGGGAGGATCTGGAGAAAACTACACCTTACATGGACACTTATGGGGCGGTCCACACCCCCATACCCTAGGGTCTTAAGCGAGCCAGTTCCAATGGCGAAACAAAGTAAAATACTGGGCCGGATAGTTGCACACGCACGTTACATTTCTCGCTAGACGAATCAGAGTCCCGAAGCACACCACGTCTCTCGTTCCGTCCGTCACGGTCGCTGCTTCCAGACTGCCTTTTTCATGAGCTGGTAAAGGGAGGGGGCAGCAAAGCCATGTGTCCTGCACTGGCAGATGGCCGGGATGGCAGGTGTCACACGTCTGTGTCAAGTTCACACATGCCCTGCCACCATCACTGATCTGCCACACACACTCAAGTATCGCACATCTGCCATTACCAACCAGCGCACACCTGCCACTGACACACTCTGGGAACACCTGCCGTGACCAGGTGCAACTCCACCTGGCCTGTGGCCTGGTACGACGACAAACTAAACCCATATCAAAACCCTATGGCTTCAGCAAACTGAAAACTGAGAATGGAAATATAAGCTGACAGGCCAAAATTGCAAACTACAGTATTTAAAGAAATTATTTTTTCTAAATTGGCACAGTTCTAGTAAACCAAGAAGATATACATAAACAAGCTAATGAATTATTACTTTCAACAATTAAAAGAACTGAAGCCAATTTTCACATGTACCCTGTTGCTGTAAAAGGAGTAGTAAAAACCATTTCATCACTCAGTAATAAAACATAACTGATTTCTTTAATTTGTCGTCATTTCTAATCAAACAGTGTGCAAAACAAATTTATAAACCTTTGTCATACATAATCAATTCATCAAGAAATGCTGGTGTTTTTCCAGATAGAATTAAAATCACAAAACTTGCATGGTTACACAAAAAGGGTGATACAACAATAGCAGATAATTACAGACCATTAAGCCTTCTACCAATATTCTTTAAAATTCAAGAACAAATAATACACACAAAATTAATGAAGTTCATGGATAAAAATGACATCTTACAATCTGAGCAGTTTGAGTTTCAAAAAGGCAAATCAACAACTCTAGCAATGTTCCAACTTGTAAAAACAATACTGAAAAGTTTGGATTCTGGCCAGTACGTATATGGAGTATTATGTGATCTGTCAAAAGCTTTTGGTTCTGTAAATCATGAGGTAATAATTACAAAACTATAACACTATGGAATAAGGGGAAAGAATTTATAATTATTTTGTTCTTACCTGACGTCATGTAGAAAAAAAAAAAACTTCTACAACTAAATAACAAGGAAACTTATTCTGATTGAGGCTACATAAAAAATGGTGTGCCGCAAGGAAGTATTTTAGGTCCACTTCTTTTTTTATTGTATGTAAATATGTAAATGATCTTCTGGTGCAAATAACAAATAGAAAAATAGTATCATTTCTGCCTTTACACTCTCGACCACCACTACTGTATGGGAATGCAGTTGCATTAAATGTGTACTAGCCAGCAGCCACAAGCATAACAAAGCGAATTACAGTATTTGGTTATGTACACTGTGCGCTAAGTATTGTCAGAACAACAAAATACTTAGTACTTAAATTTTAATAAAAACATTGATTTCACAGTCTACAGTTATAAGTACTGCACATTAATTTAGGCTACTGAACACATTTCTTAAGTAAGACAAATATTGGTAGCATTAACAAACATTTTAACTTTTAATTTTAGTATTGTAATTTGTTACAAACAGTGTAATTTTCCGGGGTCAAGGGAACAGAGGGTTACGCCTCCCTGTCTTCCCTGGCCAGCACGGGTCTGTACAACACTACATATGCAAACTAGTATTTTTTATTTAAAAAAAGCACAGGAAGGAAAATCTGCATTGCACTAACTTGTTGACCCTTGTCCTATATTTGTATAGCAACCATTACATATTTGTGACTTGTAAAATGAAAAATAAGTGATACTCGTATCACCTATGTAGTTATTCCTCCTTTGGCCTCCTTTTTTTCCTGTACAGACGTAGCATTTTCATTAGCACACATTAATATAAATGCTTACATTTAACCATTGTAGAGTAGGCTATGGTATATACTTACTTTGAAACACTAGCAACATCATGTTTTTAAGTTCTGTTAAATTATTGGGAAATACACAGTACTTATGTAGATAGAAAGAAGACTTCTTTAAATCAACTTAAGCATTTAGACTTATCTATTATTTTATATTGCAGATATGAAAGTGACATGAGCACTGAGCAAACAAAATTTGTTGATGCCAAAATTAAAAAAATTAAAACGTGCAAAATTTTTTAGTTTTCAAAATTATTGGTATGGCAAATGCCTCTCCACCTTGCCTCCCGCTAATCCTGCCGCAGTTTAAGAATCTCGAATAGCCACATATGAGCAGGTTCTAGTATGCTTTCATCCGTTTCTTAACGTAAAATAATGTCTGTGTGTGTCTGAATGTTATATGTGTGGATAACCTTTTTAGATTTTGTAATTAAAAAAAAAAAAAAAACCTTATTTTATTTTTACAAAAAAATATTTAAAACCAGAGCTATAGCTATAGTTTTTAAATATGATTATCTGGCTGTAAACTCTTTATAAAAAGGTATGGGCAAATAGCATACATTATAAAGTGATAAACACAGAATGTGTCATAGAGGTTTGCTATCTGTAAGATGACATGTGCCGAGACAAGCTGTATAGCATGCATGGGTTGCCCTTGGTGATTTGCCTTTTGTTGTTATGCATTCTCTCTTACCAATTTGAAAGTGTACATAGTTGTTGCACTCCTGCCAGAAAGCAGGATTGTACAAGTGATGATTGTTCACATTTTTTGCCCAAGATATAACATACAAGTACTTACAGAACAGTACTTGTGGATAAAAAACATACACATAGAGGATGCATAGATTTCTTTTGTGGAAGTGCTGTACATTTTATCGGCTAAGCCAGCTTTGTCAGGTAACAAGTGAAGGCACGCTGAAGTCTGTCATCCAGCAGTTGTCAGTGATCAGTGCACCAAGCGACCAGAGGATACACTAGGATGCAGTGGGAAGAAAGTTATTAGAGAGAGAGAGTTTGTATTACATTGGGGTCAGGTGGCTGTATAGATTTGGTGATATATTGATGTACGAGTTCCCAGCATCGTTAGCCAGCACTATCGTTTGGAATGTGGTAGGGTTTTCTTCATTATGGTTGTGTAGCACGAGTCACTTTGTGTGATACTGAATGTACTGCAATTGACTTCTCTGCGTAAGAGAAACACAAGAGACCTGTACTCTACAGTAAAATAAGGTGCATTGAAGGGGGGGGGGTGGAGGATAACCAGCATAAACCCCTCCCCCCTTCGACACCTTCCTAAGATCCATCCCACGTTTAATATCAGCCATTATAGTAAGCATCACTTGACACACGTCAGTCGTGTCAAGCTATGAAATATTTTAACTCTCACCCTTGATTTTTAACACTTTGTTATCTTAGCATTTGCCTGCACATTGCCGATTACTGTGTTACAATTTATTTAGCTTGTAATTTTAGTGTGTGAGGGAGGCACACTTGTAGCAGCAGACAGTCCTGAGCTCTCGCCGGCCATTTTGCACCGCCCACCTAATGGTACTTACAGCCCTTCTGGCAAGTATAAAAGGGGGCATCCTACCTTAGTTCTTTAATCGTCAGGGACTCTGCCTAATTGCTGGGTCATCCTGGCACTCGCACTCCAGAACGGTTGATGTCCGGAAGGTGCTGTTTACTCCTGTATCCAAACTGTTTGTTTACGTCAACAAGTTGCCAACAGTTTACCCTTACCTCTACCTACCTTCCTACCATACACCCTGGTGGTTGACCATAAGGTGCCCCTTTCCAACACACAACAGTCCGTCACATAGGTTTGATGTCCGCAAGGTGCCCTCAATTTGCCTGATGTTGGATCCTTCACCCCTACCAAAACTTCTTGTCACCAGTCCTTACCTGAGAGGCAGAATTACTGTAAGGGGAAGCCAAAGCCGACACAACTAGTTAATTAACCCACATACGTGGCAGTGTAACTAAGTTAATCTTTGTAGTGTGGATACATTAACCAGTTCTTAGATACTTAAGAAGCACATAACAGTTTCAAGTTTCTCGGGATCAAAGAGTTAATAAGTACTTACTTTGTCAGTTATTTGAGATGGCCCGCAACGCAGTGCCATAGTTGAGTTGCTAACAGTACATGAATTAGAAGTTACTTAAAGGTTATAACTCTCCTCGGAGTAAAAGAATTGATTGCCTAGTACTCACTGCCACTAGTAAAGTTTCAGTTCTCATCCGGTAATTCAGTTCTCGTTCCAGTAATTCTCAGCCCGAAGTGCCATGTCTCGTATCATGTTAAGATGGCCCAAAGTGCCTTGCCAAGTTAGTGAAGAGTACGCGTTGAATCTCATGTCGCAAACCCTGGTCATCAATCATATACTACAACGCTAAGAGTGTGCTATGTTCAAACAGATGTATAACTTGTATCAAGTGTTGTAAGATGATCTGTTGTGAATGTACGCATCCTGTGAAACCAAATTTACATGGTCTTCTTCTTTAATGAAACCTACTTGCATACCAACCTGAGATAATCAAACTAAGGCGAGTGACTTATGCCGTTCTCCTTTAATTATGAGAGATTCTCCATCCTGTGCTATCATTACTAGGGCTTTTCCTTGTAGGCTCACTCAGTACCCATGACTCATGCTCTATCATTAGAATCTTCTTGAGACTCGCAATGCTCTGCACTGCTACAATTACACAACCAGTAAACCCAACAGCCAGGTGATAGGCATTACACTTAACTATTTCACTCTTCCCTCAAAGCAGACAGGTAATGTCAATATTTCTTAACATAGCCACAACGGTGACTGTGTTGGCCACAAGACAATATACAGCCAGCACAATTCATGAAACAGAAACAAAAAATTAGATGTACGATGCATGTAACAGCGATAATAATTCTGCATTAAAAAAAGATAATTTTTTTTATGTAATTACATACTAACATATCTGTTATCAAGGGTATGCAGATGAAAACATTCTGAATCAGACAATGCATAAATGTTTACAGAAAGAAACTGACAAAATCATTCTTTGATAAGAGTGCAATATTATGCATAGGTTTGTAAATTAGTTCAAGAACATCACAACAGCTTTTTGATGATCACATTCATTTCTTGCTGTACAGGTGTGCCACTCTTCAGACATCACGGGATGAATTGCCAACATGCTTTTGTTTAGTTCAAAGTGGCCAGGTGATAGGGCATGCCAAGCTCTCACCACTCCTAAGTCACCCTGGCAGCTGCACTGTTCACTCAGGTATGCTCTTCTGTATGAGTGTGTACTACTGAATTAGAAGAAAAAAAAATATTGTGTACCACTTCAACCAAAGAAAACACTAATAGATCATGTTGAGAATGGCAGCTTTAATTAGCAGTATCACCTTCTGGCAGAATCATTGCTGACCAGTTATCTATGTTTTGATTGGCTATTTTTTTCTCTTAATTCTTTACTTAATTATGTAGAAGCACATCTTTGCCACATGTACCTATTCTCTTCGTATGGTCACCTTTTTACAGCCTGTCTGATCAGTTCAGTGATACCGTATGTTTATTTATGTGTGTGGATTTTTGATTGTTTAATTTTTCATGCCATAAAAGTGACATTAACTACAGTGTGTACATTCACTCTGTGTACACAAACCTAACCTGATTATCGCCACACTGAAACTTGTATGTAAAACACACACTCTTCAGTGAAAGGAGCATGTAGATGACTCACTTGCTCACCAACATAATGCAGTGATGGCTGCTCTGGCTGCATGGACTGCACACCATGACAGTGACACCAGTGTGCCTTACACTGAACATCCCCACTACTATTACCAGTACATAATAACTCCTACCAGGTCGTCACCATTTCAACAACTTGTCACCGTCCATATTAGGGCTATTGACATGTCTTCTCTTCCTGCTTTCCTGTTAGTTAATGCTTCGTGCCACTTGTTTGCATTGAGCAGTAGTATGTGAGTCAAAGAGAAAAAAAACAGTAAAACAATGTCTTCAGCAAACAATGCTTGTCCACATTTCAGATGCACATCACTTCACGACCTACGTTAGAAGGTTGTACTGTTAGCATGGGTTATTGGGAGATGTTTGCCAGAGCACCATCATAATCCATGTGTAATATAAGGTGCATTTTATAGTTTAGAGTGAGTACAAATTTGTTTTTCAGTCAATGTCTAGTTTAGTAATAACTTGCATGTAATGTGATTACAAATTACTAAAAAATTTTATTTTAAAAAACTTTAAGCACATGGTTGTATTATTCTTTCTGACAGTGCAGAAGGCATTCTGAACAAATCAGATCTGAAGTGTGCTACTTTCCAACATTGCAGTTTAACGACCTTGCCAAATTATTGACACTTATACCAGCCCCATCACTTTCATCTAGGTCTAAGCAGCACTCTTGACAGCTTTCCGGAAAAAGAACAATGTTGTACATCTGTCAAACCCAGTGTCATCTCGTGACACAGCTCACTAACACCCTAGTTAGAAGTTAACTAGCTACCAATAAATGGATCCAGTTCCAGGAAATAGCCCTGTCAACGAATAAAAAATTAAATTAAAAATTCTGAAAGATTTGAAATGTTGTACAGTTAGTGTATGTTGCTGGTCCTCACTAAATACAATTTCAAAAGTCCTGACAGTTTAGATCAGAATTCAAGATGCCATCTTAAAAAATTCAAGTTTTTTTTTTTTGAGAAAACAAATCTCTTAAAATACTGGTAATTGTGACAGCATTAAAATGTTTAAGTAAAAAATTAAAGCACATTACATTTCCTACAAAAATATCCCTTTTTTTTTTCAAGGCAATACTTTTCGAGTTAAGACAACATGATCATTGCAGCAAATTATTGACACTACACAGATATCCTCTCTTGCAGACTAGAGCTAATCGTTTAGGAACCACCTGCATAAAACGTAATAAACCTTTGCCTGTCATTGATAAATACAGAAAATTTCCCATCAAAAATGCATATATAGGGACTTGAGTTCTATTGATAAAATATGTATGTGTTAGCAAGAAATTAATACCACTGGACATGGATCAAACAGTAATTATATGCTAACAATAGATTTCGCTTGGTACCCAACTTCTTTGCATCGAAACCCAGGAAGACAACGTGCAAAGATTTAAATTACTTATACATAATTTCAAAACATTTTTAACTTACAGGCATATCGCAGTATTTAGTTCAAGACACAAACTAGTATTTTTTCTACGTAATACAAGTTCAGCAGCATAATATTAAAGTAGCCATGTTGAAGTACTGAATCTTAAGGGCTGCTGTTGGTCCATTTTCCTTCAGCTGATCAAGTTGAGATTCCCATTAGAGAGGATTTTGGTTTAGTGTGGCTAATGATGGGGGTTCTCTTAGGTCTTTCATAGCTTCATTGACAGCATGCTGTTCCAAAACACTGACATTAACTTGTCCCTATATGATTATTGCTAATGCTCTTTGAATAAGTAAATGTGCTCGAACTGTCCTAGCATATATACAGAGGGTATTTAGCATATGACCTTCCAGCAGTTCTTTTAGACTACTCCCTGCCATCATGTAGCCAATACAACCTAAGTACGACATTAAGAGATGAAAGTTACTAAGCCACCAAGCCTTACACTGTGAGGCATTTGGAGATGCTTGAACAATTTCTGTACATTTCAAATATAGTGGCTGGTCGAATTTGACAGTTAAAGTCTTCTGGTCTGCAGCAAACTGCAAAGCTGTATAAATAGTGTCATAATTGGTTGGTGGAGAGTTAATGAAAGGTACCGGAACAACTTTCGTCTTTTCACACACCTTATCTCTTGTAATACAATGCATGAACTGTTTCTATTCTGGGACACCATGGATACCAAACAATTTTCCACACATCCACTAGGTGTCTGCAACATTTGGCAATGGTACATCCTCTGTCAAAGGATTAAGTTCTTGTAGGTCTTCCATATTTAGTTACATTCTCCAGACTAGTTCCTGTATTACATTGTTGACATCACTAGCCATAACCTACAAATTTCAGCCTAGGTATATTTACTTTAGCTTGAAAACAAGTTATTAAATTGTAAGCGTATCTATAACGTTAATAGTTTGAAATAGTAGGCTTACAACCAATTTCTGGTTATGACTGATGATTCGTGATGTTGCAATCACGTAGAAAACAGACAATTAACTGAAATCCATTATTTTCCTGTCTAGTTAAATGTAAAACTATTAGAGTTATGAAAAAAAAAATTAATTAGAAACTTCCTTGTAGACAATTTTATGATCTTCAATTTTTATACTCTTCTTAAACTACAACAAATAATTTTCCAGATAACTTAGAAAAACCTAAAAAATGACCCTTTAATCCAGGATGGTGGCTCGAGCTCATCTCTGATCCATCAGGACTTTTGGTACAGTAATCATAAACACATAACTAACATTTGTTCAAAATTTCAAAACTTCGGAATTTTTGTTTATATTCAGCTAAATTAGACCTTCGTTGACTGGACTAAAAGGGGTTCATGATTGTCTTCCCTCCTTTCACAGTGGCTGGCGATGAGCTTTTCTATGTCAAATAACACATACTTGCCTGTTAATTGTGACTGTTCACATGGTGTGCAGCACCTCAGTAACTTGGACAAGAAAGGACTGGTGGGAACACAATTGTTTCCATTATCTTTTACCTCTTTCAACATGAATATACTAACCCCTGAAGAGTATTGTGTGTGTGTATTGGTATGTGCGTTATTGAACACCAACTCAGGGTTCAAAAAAGAAAATTACCATAAAAAATCTTAACTTTTCCTGACTAAGCAACAAATTTTGTAATACACTTTTAAGAAACATTTCACAAATTTAAGACATAAACTCACCAAGACTGGTCGCTTCATCTTTTTCAAACACATTATCTTCTACAATTATAACAAAAAATGTTCATTGATAGCTCTATGCACACAAAAAATTTACCAGAAAGAAAATATCAACAGTGATTTTGGAAGGGCCTACAGAAATATTGTCTGTCCAGGTTCAGAAATATGTTCACTAATTACACCATTTAACCCCACATAGTTCTATTTCCCCCCTCATTTTGTATGCTTTTGCACACTTTATAGTTTCCTTAAATCTTTTAGTAGTGAAGACATTTTAATGCCTATCTGTTCTTCCACTTCTTCAAGTTCCTTTGTTTCTTTACTTGTCTCCTATGTATCACTTTCCTACTTAAGTCTCTTTACTTTCTCCTGGCTACTCTCACAGAGAATAGCATCTTCTCATTCACAGGTACATTAACTATACAACCATAAACAGTCCTTTGGGCAATGAATGACTCTCCATGTGTTTTCCACGAAGAAAGTTTTTTTATTGAAAATTCCCCTTCTATAGAGGCAATTGCCATGAAAAAGGATTAGACAGATGTTTATCCACCTCCCACAGCTGTTCATAGTTGGATTTGCCATTCACAATCTGACAAAAAAAACCCATCCAAGCCAACATATGTATTAGCCTCAAACTTTTTACAGCCACTCTTTAAAAAGCTTTTTGCATCAACATATAAATTTATATTACTGCTGCGCCTTTTCAGAAACATTTGTCACTAATTTGATTTGCTTAATGTAATTCTTCTATCAGTTTGTTCATACGATTGTAACCACATGTTGGTTCATGTATGATGACCTTTGGGTCTCAGCACATAACACTAAAAAGTATACTTTAACTACAACCAGTGTATTTTCTTATCTTTTTGATAACAGATGTGCGAGGGAGGGAGTTACTGCATGGGAAAACCACACTTCTTCTTTCCTCCCTCCTTCATTGCATTCTATAGGCCCGGTTACTTACAAGACTTCCTCTAGCAGGCACAGGTCAGCCAACTGCCTCGACTTTCATCGAGACAAGGCCGGTTCACAATTGTACAGAGTATATCAGTTGAATTCTAGAGTACTCGTGATTATTTATACAGTCTAAACATAATGATAATCATACTGGTATAGTAAACAATGTTTCTTCCTGGCTAAAGGCAGAGTATATATAAAATTCCTGACTTACTGACCATTTCTCAAATCCCTGACTTTTCCTGACATACTGCAATGGACGTCAGTCACTGTGCACTAGCAATTTCCAAACTTAGTTGAACCCTAAACCACTGGTAAGACTGTTTTCAACGCATCCACCTCATGCTCTTATTTCCCTCCCTCATTTTTGTCTGAGTAGAAATTTTATCAGCTGTGATAAGAATTACTATGTTACTATTTTTTTTTCCAAACCTAGAAGACTGTCCTGTGTAGTGGTAAGTGTATGTAATTTTCCCTGCAATGATGCAGGTTTATTTCCATTGGGGCTACATGTGAGAAAGGTGGCAGAATTGTCCAGAATGTATTCACTCACTTTAAACTTTAACTGGACAATAAATTTCTGCCACTAGTAATCTTTTTACCATATGTAGTGGTTTTTTCTGTGTTGCAGTGTTGATACATCCAGAACATAGGAAAAAGGGTTTGGGCAAGCTGTTAATGGAGAAGTGTGAAGATTATGCTGAGAGGTCTGTACAATACCACATAAAGTAATAATCATACAAGTCCTTTTTTCTGAAAATATGAAACAAAATTTTAGAATCGTTGTTGCATTCTAGTATAGACTGATAAGTGATCAGAATATTTAGTGTGTATGAAGTTAAACAAACATTGAATAAGTTTCACCCAATACTGTTGAACCTCTATCCATAGTTTCGCAGGGGACTTGCAAAACATTTTAATACATCACATATGGTCTTGAAATAAAGGCAAATAAGAAATGAGATTTCAGAATATACTCCATGGATGTGAATATTCAGTAAATCTGAGTTCAATACCTAGAGAGGTTACACTGCAATCAATGTGTGTTCTAGTAAAAACAATTGTGACAGTTTACATAACCGTGAGCCAGAAAAAAAAAAACTACCTAATGATTTTCATGTTGTTATTTATAGAGAGAATCTTGGGAACAATATATTCTTGCATACCTGCAAACTTATTCTTGTCCATAAAATGTATAGGAAATACATATGTTTTATGGAAGAATGTAAAATTTTATAGATTTTGGGACATTCCGACATTTATGCATGTATGTTTCTGCCATTACTTATAATGAATAGTGGACAAATATGTTTTGCACAAGTGTACCAACATTAAACGTTATTACAATATTCTTTCTCTCTACTAATGTGCATAAACACTCGTAAAATACATTTTTATTATAAATTGAAAAGTTGGTCACAGTGAACAATTGGCACCTATAACAAAATTCTATATCTGTCTTGGCACCTATAGCAAAATTCTATATCTGTCAAGTTTCTAGTTTCTTATTGGTGTAATTTTTGCTGAAAAAAAAAAAACACTCAGTGGTTTTCTTTCATGGGCTGTTACAAGATGGCGATGTACGTACCAAGAGTTTTTAAGCAGCAAGTGAGTTGCTTCCTGTCCAAGCCAACAATTTTCTTTGTGCTTGGAACCTGTATGTTAACTTTGACATTTAAATTTTTCTGTTAATTTATAATGAATATGATGTGTACACACACACACACAGTATCATATCATATGCCAAATTTTGGAGTTGGAAAGTTGCAGCATGCACATATGTTTATGAAACCTGATCAGGGTGTATACTGGTCACGGAAGTCACCAAAAAAGTCACGAATTTGAACAAGGTCACGAGAGTCACCAAAAGTCACTGAATTTTACAAATGGTCACGAATTGTGTGTAGGAACAAGCAGTTAATTTTCACATGTTTAAATTGCGCTCATTTATTTGTAGCTTCGAAAAACAAGCATATAAGTTGCTAGAAATTATCTGCAAGTTCAACCTTTGTGCTGGACTGTGTTTGGTACTTGTGCCCTTTTAAGGATGGCAGGCCCAGATATTGTATGTGTGCTGCAAGAGCTGAGCTAATGCAAAAACGGCACAGTCAACGAGTCCAAACTTAGTTACTTATGCGGTTTTTACCCATAGCCCAGTAATATTTACTTTCAAGACCTCGTCCTGCTGATGTGTAGTGCTGATAACGTGTCCTCTTTTTTTGTTGTGCCTTCACTTTCACACAGTCACACACACACACACACTCCACCACGGCACAGTACTCGCGTGTCAATCACCTGTATCACGGATAAATTCCGTGAAACTGATTATATGACCACAATGTCGGCAATAGAAATCCTACATCCTGGAGGAGATTTAATAAATTTAAAACTACCACTGCCAAAACTCAAAAAATACCATACAAGACTTGTGGTTATTTGTCATTTCCAGTGGTTGGGTCAGGTGTGGGTAGAGGCGGGGTACGAAAAATCGTGTTGTGCGCATGGTAATAGTGATTATCTTTACCGGTGTTAGTATACACGTGAAAGTGAGCTGATAATGGCTAGGAGGAGAAGGTTACAAGTTGGATGTCTGCTGGTCATTTTTTTGCTCAGGTGGTGAAGATATTGACAGTTTCCGGGAAAGGCATTGGAAGTTGTTTCCCCACGTTGAAAAAGTATAATACGTGTTGAGAAGGGGGGGGGGTGGTTATCTGCTGGCCATGAAACATGAAGGGTAAGCTTTTGCCTTGTAAAGAAATGAGGCTAAACAAACTGTGTAATGTAGTAGTGCTCACAAGCCGAACGTTGCTCTCCGACGTGCACCGTCACATTTTTAACAGCTTTAACTTTTATTATTATTATGATTTTTTGTTGATTCCCGAGAGTATATTCGTAAAATCGCTACCTTATTGTTGAAGAGAGCAGCACACAATATGAAGATACAGTTTAAAAAAGAGAAACTGCTGGAAGAAAAAAAGAACTTTTCACAATTGAGAGAAAGCTAAAAAAACTAAGAAAATATGTATAATAATTGGTTTTATAGTTCTTGTAAATAGTTAAATTTTGCAACTGTGATGTCATTATAAGTGATTATTAGGCATAAATACATAGGTCACAAGAACTTTTTTTATGTCCCCATATGTCACTGAATTTTGTTCGATGGGTTGGGTAGACACCCTGCTAATGTACCCGAGCTTAAAAAAAATTGGAAGAAATTTTTCTCGCTTGTGTTGTGCTGAATTTATACAAATACAGTACTGTATGTACTTTCATTTGATAAAAACAAACTGTTCATAATTACTACTAGTATAATTTGTTTTTGTGGCATTTATAAATCATCCATGAAAGAAAGAAGACATGAAGCACCGAACTGTGTCTAGTATTTGAAGTTACAGGTCTACACTGAAATCACAAAATATTATATGGATTTTTGTTATGTTTTAAAGGCAACTTGGATAGAGCTGAATGTTTCCTAACTTAATACAATATACAGTTGGGTATTGGCCTTTTTCATGTCACATAATGTAAACTAAAGAATTTTGATATTTATATCGAAATATATTTAATTATTTCTACGTATGACTATGTTTACAGATTGTTTAAAAAAATGCTCAGTGATGTAATCTTATATTTTGAATCATAAAAGAAAACAGGATTTTCAAAGTAGGCTACAAAACAATATGTACTTTTGTGTGCTTATTTCAGGTTAAATATGCATACAATCTACCTCTCTACCGAAGATCAGGAAGGCTTTTACGCCAAACTGGGGTACATGAAGTGTGAACCATTTTCCATATATGGCTCCAGCGTTATCCTTGGATGTATTAGCAACTTTAATGACAGTGTAAATGGCTGCTCCCAAGAAGAAGATTCAACTCAGTGTCAAATGTTAACTTCAATTCCTCCTCTATCATCCCCATCACCATCACCATCACCACCACCACCACCACCACCACCACCACCACCCAGCAGGCAACCCCAGATTTATGCAACAAAAACATGTAAAACTTTCATGAAGAAAGTCCTCAACAAGAATAGTTCTAAATCTTCCTAGTGCCTTAGTTTTTGTAAATGTTATGATGTGTGTAAATATTAAGATGAAAAATATAAACTCATAATTAGGTACTTTATTCAATTGCAGACATGAAAAAAAATGTTGATGTGGTTTTTCGCACTAGGTAATACATCAGAGAATGATATCGGCAGAGAGAGAAGCACGACAAAGCACATGAACTTTATGCACAGTAATTTGTAATAGCTACCACATTATGGGCATTCAGAGTGTTTGAGCTTTAAAAGTTAGGAAATAAATAACAACAAAATGTTTGCAATCAGAAGGGTGTACGGCTCCTCTTCCTTTTCCCCCATCATCTGGTGACAATAGCACTGGGAGTTATGAGAGTCTCTGCAAATAGGGTTACCAGACACTGAGAATAAAAGAGGATGAATTTCATATTGTAAAAGAGGTCATTTTACTGAAAGGGATGGATAACAATGAAAATTTTTACAATCTGAATTTTCTTTGCGATTTTCATATAAATAATAAATTTGGATACTAACAAACACATATTTTCATGTAAATAACACTTTAGATATAAGAACACATAGTTCTCATACAAATTACCAAGTATAAACCTAATATATCAAAGAACACAACACAAAATGTTTATGTAATTGTAAATAATCAAGTGCACGCAACACGTGTATCGTTATGTGATGAGCTGTCTTGTGTGTGTAATTTGGCATGCAGTTATCTACTTACAGAAAATATTTCATGTAGGTAGTGTCCTATCCTGTTACAAAGCTTGTAATGGTACCGCCACCATTAATCTTAGAATAAAAGGCAGTCAACACCTTAGTCCCAGTGTTAGGCCTAGCTCGTCGGAGACATGAGACTCGGGGGTTCAAAGTTCGTGGGTTCGAAAGTGGAGTTGGAAGGTGGAGGAAATATTTTCACAAAGAACACAGCACATTGTATCTGTGAATTTTACTTAAACCATTTTGTCACAAACAATACGTCGTGCAACAACTGTACCACGTGGCTGAGATAATACCAAAATGTTTTACACTGGTTGGTTTCTGAGGTGACTTGAAGGTGCGTGAGCAATGTCTGAGTACGCCTACCACAACAGAGTCTACTCATCTTACATAATACCACAAAGAGGCCTCGATTCTCGTTGTTACTGTTGGTCATCACAACAAATCCCATTCTGGCGGTTGCAAGTCCAGACTGCTAAATTCAACTACAATAAAATACAGAAAATGTGACTGGTAAAATCCACATGGTGTGAAAGTATTTCACTTTAAGACGAATTAACTATAGACGGCTCAGCTCGCCGGCATGCGTGGCGGTGCCTGCACCCACACTTTTCTCCCGCGGATGTGCCACACCCGTCCTATACCTTCGGCCGACGATCAAGAAAAGAAACCCCCAAAAATGAAATGGTCAACACTAGGACGCTCCTACGGCCAGTGTGACCAACAGTATCACAGACTTCCGGGCCTCTCTTAATAATAAATAGTATTATAACTAAACACACTGCATCAAATTAAAAACTACACATTTATATAAAATAACAATCAACTCACACAGTTTCAAACACTCCAAAATTAGTTATTTGGGCAGTAAATAAACGCTAAAAATGTGCCACGCACAAATAAAAGTATTATGGTGCCCGGACATGACGCACCGGAGGGTGGGGGAGCAACAAAGTCCAACCATCGCTACGTCACACATTCCTGAGGAAAAACTAGATTGTTCTCTTCAACAAATACTGGCCCGGCGCCATGATGTAGCCTTCAAGCATCCTGTCCTTGCATATAACCAAAATTCATGAATTACTTGGCCTGATCAAAAATTATGCCGAAAAGTTACTAAGAAAATATACAGCAAATGAAAAGTTGAGTAAAATGAGTACCAACAACATATAGTTATGACAAAAAATATTAGTAATCAAAAAGATACCAGGCATAAAATTATTACATTTTAGTGAAGCTACATGCTTCCAGACTGATGTTAGACGAGTCCAAAATCCACAGTCCTACTTGCATCACTCTCAAACACCATTCCACTGATATGCCTCTGCATCAAGATAGTTTGCTACATTTTAAAAGACAAAATCCCTGACCAGCATATTCCAATACCATTATATAGTTTGTGGGAGCTCTAGTGACTTATTGTCAATTAAACTGCAAATGGTCTAACCAATTTACTTCACAATAAATAATGAATCCCTCTTAAATTAAGCCTGCCAGTGAACTAAACTAAAGCCACACACAAGTCAAACAATAAGTGACACAAATAAACATATGGACAGTCCCTCTCTTTATATGCATTTTAAAGTTGCTCTTGCTTCTTGGCTTACTGCATGTTATTACCACAAACCAGTCACACACTCGATGAAACACTCGCTACATACATCTCACCTGGTAGTGGCTTGAAGTTACTGGGCAACCTATATTTGAAGGACCTTACATATCAAGGCCAGCCACACACTGGGTTCTTCATTTAATTTAAAATATCACAGACGTGAGCATGCTGTTGCAGAGTAGCCCATATGATTTGGAGGTTGGTTCGTGGACAAACGCATAGACTGGCAATGCAAAACCCTCACTGTTAAATTATTCTAGTTACTTAATTCAACTTTCACTTAGGTCAAAATTTAATGTCATGTGCGTCACAAGCTGTACATTTTTTGCATAAAGAAAAATCCGGCCGGATTAAAAAAAAAAAAACACAAGGGAGATGTGTCCTGCCAGACATCTGGTAACCTTATCCACGACCATTTGTTTTTGAATCTAATGTCTTCGTAATATCACTATTTACAATATTCAAAGGAACATTCAGCCTAGGATGACGTATGTACACGTTTCTAGGCATGGCTTAGGAGTTATAATATAACTACTATACTGTTATGTTTATTGACAAATAAAATGGTGAATTCTGTTGTAGCCATTTGCTCCAATGACTTCTACCTAAACTGCATGAAACCATTACCTAATTAAAAAACAGTCTTAGTTGACTTCACTGAAGGCACATTGTGCAAGGTGTGATTTTTAGTGATCAATAGTCGCCAAACAATAGAAGTTAAGTATGAGGCGTTCCATCCACCCAAATAGGCCTTAATTATTTCCTTTTTTTATTGTCATTATTATGTTTATTTTATTTGGTGTAATTTATTGTAATTGTTGTTATTCAGTGTTTGGTTTATTATCTTCAGGTATTGTTGACAGAAGTTCAGAAAGGTAATGTTTGGTCATTACCTGTATCAGTATTGAAATTATTCTGTTTTATCCCAATATGCTGCCAAGTCAGTTGTCACAGTTTAACAGTCGTGTTTTTCGGGATAAAATTGGTGTAACTTCAAGGTATTATGGTGATTATTTTAGCTGGGAAGTTAACAACAGTAACCTCAGTTTAATCATATAATCGTGATCGCAACATCTAACACTTCAAGATGGGTGGTAAAAAACTGGTAGTTTATAGTGCCGTGGACAGCACAGCAAGTCTGCTCGTTATCGTGAAGGAGTTACGTGAAATAAAAGCCGGAATGGAATTAGCGTGCCATGAAAATGAAAGAGAATTTCTGGAAATAAAAACCTTCCAGAAATCCATCTCGACTGACTTCGGGGACATTTCAACTAACATGCAAAACTCTCTGAAAAAATCTTGTGCAGAGAATTTGAAATTAACAACATGAAAAACCGACTGGCCATCATAGAAGAAAAGAAACAGGAACTTCAAGAAAAAATTATTCAACTAGAATAGCACATCAGGAAAAATAATGTGGAAATCACCAACGTGCCTGAAAAAAAGTATGCTCGCGTTACTCCATAATAAGTCAGAAAATTAGCCTAACTTTGGAGAAATACGACAATGATGCCGTCCACAGAGTCGTGTGGATGACAATGCCGTCAGAGAAAATAGGCCCTCGCTCTGTCATAATTTGTTTTGTCAGCCGGCAGAAGAGAGACGAATTCAAGGCTGCCTGCAAAGCATGTCGTTTGAGTAGTGATCACTTGGGTCTGGGCAGGAATGAGCCAATCTTCGTCAACGACCATTTGTGTCCCTCTCAGAAAAAAACTCTTTTCAGACACCCGTAAATTAAAGAACGAACTTGGAATAATGTACTGTTAGACAAGGAACGGCAATGTTTATCTACGACAGCGATGGGGCCAAGGTCATTCACGTCACATCCCATGATCAGCTGCTCAACCTTCAGAAATGAATTTCCTCACTTCATGTATGGTAGTTTTGGCTTCAAAACAGTATGCCAATCCTCTTAAAACATTAGGTCTACAGTTAACCTTTACACCCTTGACATGTTTTCTTTTCTTTTTATATAGGATAATTGTTTTTGTACACCATCGAACATGTGTTTAAAATCATTCACTTTCAAAGTGTGTATGTTCTCAACTTATGGCAATAGCACTGTGCAGACTATAAGGTAATTTATTTGTACATTTCTTATGGCGATCACTTTGACCTGTTCAGGCCTAACATGTGTGTAACCTTCCAGCTCTCAGAATCAACGCCATAGTTTTAAGTGTACCAAATACGAATCTTGGCTGCATTGCTAATAATTAGTGACCACACTACAGCCGCCGTTTTTGTCTTCCAACCTCTCGCAGAGAAATCGTCGTACGCTTGCACTTTCATCTTCAAAAATCCTCTCGCGGCACAGCACGAGAGGTGCACATGTAGTCACTCACAGATCAGACACAACAACGGCCAAGAGCGTGGGTACGCTACTCCAGCATGCCAGGACGTGTCACCACCCCCCTCCAAGATCTTCGGGAACTCTTTTAATTTATCAATCATTTATGTGCGCTTACGGGACACAGGAAAATTACACAGCTGCCGGACACCACCAATTAAAGGTCCCTGCCACTACACAAAACTAATTGCTTCACCTTGTAGCCATTATATTAAACAAATTGGCATGCGTTGCGGAGTGATATGTATTCCCATAAGCCAGCCATCTTTCCCCTGAAGCACGTCACCATCTTCAATCATTACTACCCCCCTCGCCAGCGCCGATCCATCGCGTCTCCAACCTAAACACCAGCAAGAAAAAGCCTACTGAAATTGAAAATCATGAATCACACATTAACCCGCCGGGTTATGACAAAAATTTACTAGATGAAAAATGCTGGATTTCAACTGACGATTAAAATGAGACCTCAAACATATTTCTGTGACAAAATTGACGTCTTACCTCGATAACTGGCCTCGTGGGTGGATATCTCCTCACATACCAAGAAACCTCTTAACTTGTTACCACAGATAACATTGGCTTGCCATCATGTGCACATGTAGTCTGTTTCACACTAAGGAGCAGCAAAACATGAGTGATTGTACAAATTTAAATTAGACTGCCACGCTTGGGGTTTCAACAAATAAAAAGTAATTAATTGTTATTAAATTTCGTTCTTACATTCTTCTTTCTTTTGGGAGGGCTTTCCATAGATTCACAGATCTATAGTCCTCCCTGTGCTTATTGTAAAATTAAAGAGAAACATAATAAATTTTAATGAAAATAAAAACCTCCACATGGTTATACCTGCTGATTTGTTTCTTGAAGAAAAACTTTACACTTCAGGTTGCAGTATTAGCTTTGTTGTTAAGCTGTGCAATGGTAGTCGATGATGGGACTAATTCTCACTGGGGTGGTTACCTTATACACACATACACTGGCTGGTTAAACTATAAGATCTCAATATTTAAGGGGAGCTCATTCATATTAACTGGCACGTCGCGTGGTCACCTTAAGTCTCCACAGTATTAAATAGGAAATTTAATTGTAAAAAGAGTAGTAAAAAATTAATTAAAACACTTTACGCCATGAAGACAAAAAAAGAACAATCAAAAAGATAGGTCTAGTACCTGGCCAGTTACTCCACAACATGAAGAGTGTATTTGCCTGGGTTGGCTGCGGAAACGTATACCTAGTGTTCAGAGAGCCCTACATTCGTGTAAATCAGGCTAACATTCCGTCACCTTGGCTTTGAGGCGAGGTATCAGCGTGTTCATACATTCCCCCTCGAGCTATGGAGGGACGGAAAGGGGAGAGCCAATATGTGCACAGCAATAACATACAAGTTTCATATTTAACTTGCTGCACTGCACTATAGCTTGTACCAACATTCAAGTTACCTAGTAAAAATTTTCCAAGGGCCTGCATACAAAATCATGACATAATTTAACTATTCAAACTCGTATAAATTTTTAACTTATTTAAGCTGTGATTCTGAAATGTATATAAAAGCAGGGAAAACATGATTTTGTTATTGTTCAGCATGCATGCTAAATATTTAAGATCTGGAAAAATTTTGTCCGTAAAGTTACAATAATTCCTTAATATCGTCTTCCAAGTCAATAAAGTTACAAAACTAATGCTGCATTATTTAAGTTATTAACTTAAAAAAATATATCATTCTAATCAATTTGTTAGAGTATGCTCTATTATATAGTAAAATAAAATTTTTACAAATCGAATGCTTGTAAAGGAGTTAGTTGGCTGCATTCAACATCAAATGGGAAATAACAGAAGAAAGGTTTTCCTATGGGCTATGGCAAGAATACTGGCTGTGGTGGTATTTATTAGGCTATCCCACAAATTAACTCTTTTTTGACAGTTGGTAATATATTTTAGAAATTAAATAAATATTAAATTTAGTGGAAAAATGTTTTAACTTGCTGAACAAGCAAGTGAAAATAAAACAATGTTAGAAGCATACTGTCCATGCCGTACAATAATTCCATTATTTTTGACAGATAATAAAAAAGTAAGACAATGTAAACTGACAATCAAAACATGTCAACAGTTAAGGTAAGCCTATGTTATGATTGCAATAAAATCAAAAATGTGTTGTGATTTTCTTTTGGTAATTTTGTAGATCTCAGGCAAGTAATTTCTTTTCAATACTGGCTCCACATTTATCTTACTAGGGTTAGATAAGCAATGTTACTGGAAAATTATTTCATATTACATTCTATCGATATTAAGTTAATATATCAGTCAAGATTTAACATTATTTATCGTATATTTCCCTAGGTATGATCAAAATTTGTTGTAGCAGTTAAGGACATTACCAAAAATAAACAAATGTGTATGAGTAACTTATATAGCACAGTATTTGTGACTTTTTTTTTTATTTCTACTTGACACCTTAAACGTTTAAAAATTAATAATAGTAGCTTATTTGGTTACAACAAACTGAAGTTACAAGAGCATAATATGACAGTACAGGCAAACATCTTTAAACTGAAATAAAATATACATATAATAATTTTTACAATTATAGTATATTTTAAGTTTCAAGTAGTAGACTATCCAAAAAAACTTACCTTTGTAGTAGGGCCTACCTTCGAAATTCAAACAGAATTTATTATATAAAACTGGTAAACATATTTCTTGTAGACTACATAGCAAAAATTTGCCCTCTCACAACCTAAATCGAAATAATATATCAACATAATGCTTAAGCAATAAACTTAGGTATAGGTTATTCGGTATAAAGTGAGTACTAAAGATTTAACCTTTGAAAAAATTCACTAGCTGTTACTGCATATACGCTACCATCAACAAGAGTTACTTTACTGCTTGTATAGTTGGTAGAGATTCATTGCATTTAGTTCCATGCATTTTCCTACTTGAATACAACATTAGTGAAAGAACATTAGATGAAATCAACCTCTCTGTATTTGATGCACTTCAAAATATTTATTTATGATCTTATTGACATATCTACTTACAGCATAATTAGAATTAATTGGCGTCAGAAGAATGTGATGCTATCGCCGACCTCAGGTAATCTTGCACGTTAGCGCTAGCTCTGCGTTTCAGACTGTTCAAAATTCCACCGACAGGTGGCATCAGAGTTAGGTTTTCTCCGGTTTTTCGCAGCTACGCCAAGTTGCATCACTTGCGTGTGTTTGTCCGTTGTGCGTATATATACGTTAAATAAATATTTCAAATTGGGTATACCTTTTTTGGCTCACCCTATTTATTGCAATGTGAGGATTGAAAACCCAGACGGTAATAGAAAATGACAACAGGATTACCTGTTTTGGAAGAGAATTCGAAAAACCTTCAGCCTTGATAACTACTGTCTGGCAGCTTGGTATTTCTAGCAAAAAGTTATAAAGAAAGAAGCAAATTATCAATTCAAAGAAATGCATTGCGGCAAATAAAAAAAATATTGCCTACCATTTATTTTAAAAGAATTTATGGGTTAATACTCATAATTCTTGTTGTAGGCCTATATACAAACATGCTTTTCACGGCACCGACTCAATTAATTTTTGTACGCAAAGTTATTAATTTCTTTTCTAACAAGTAAATGGTACCATTTAATATCAAGTCCAAGGGAAATTTTGTGCCTGTCAGCTACAAAAATGTAGGCCTACATATTACCACAAGAAAAGGGACAGATGACTTAGGCCTATATATTTCCCGTGTATTAAATTGTTTAATGATATGTATGTATTACCAGGTTGGACTTTAAGCTGATCTGGGCAATCATGCCTATAGGTGATTCAGAATAAAAGTGAGCACTCAAAAAATCTCTGATTAATTTCTACTTTCTGCCTGTTTATATCTTTCTGCCAAATGTAAACATAAATATTGCCACGTGCTTTTATTTATATAAGGTCATGCAATGTTTATTTTATAACTGCATTAAAACTGCTCCGGTAAATTTGATCTACAATATCTACTCATTAAATGCACGGGGAGGGGGGGGGGGCTGAATATAAGATATAATAAAAAGTAATCATAGTTATAAATACCTGCAAGTTAATGTCTTATAATACTGGTTTCTGTCCATCGACTAATTGAGCCTTCCGAAGGCACTTCAACATTCGGTGAAATGAGGCGGGGCCAAACCAGAAAACAATTTGCAACTGGGTTACAACATTTCACCATACGGGGTTAGTCAGCATTGAAGAGCAAGTCTCCAGGGTAGTCTGAGACAGCACGGACACTTGCAGACATCCAAGCTGTGAGGGCATCAATTGGTCAGTCGCCGAGACTGTCAGCACGTAAACATGCCATGGCTTCTGGGCACGTCTACCATATCAGTGCGACGAATTCTGAATAAAGACATTCGCATGCACCCTTACAAAATGATGTGCATTATGGCTGGTATTCAGCGTCATCTCGCAGTGTGCGTCGCAAATGGCAGCCACCACCTTGCAGATATAACTTTCAAAACCATGTAAAAAACATTTTGAGTTAACCTTCCATGTCCAATGTTGTTATCTGGTGTATCTGTGTTCGTTGTTGCATAATAAATATTTCAAATTGGGTATATATTCTTGGCTCATCCTGTATTAAATATACGCACAGTATATTAACGTATACACATAAGAATCTCAAACATACACGAACGCGGTCACTTTCACACTCGCAAATTGCTCCTTTGTTTTGGTTACTGTTCACAGCAAACCACAGAAACATGCAACAGAACAGTCAAATAAGTGCACTTGTTCACTGGATAGACTACAGAAGTAGTATGTTATCTCTAATTTTTGATGCGTTTTAAAGGGGATATTTATAACATTTAATGCAGTAACAATTTTCTTGGTAGACTGGACTGGATAGTATTAAGTTTGCAACTTTCTCCCAAAGAAGAGTAAGAAATATTAAAGATCCATTAATTCTTGCTACATATAAACTTTGTGCTTTGTCTGCTGATGGGAAAGCTGTACGGTTTCAGAGTTCTTGTAGGACTGATAACCAGTGAGCAACTACAGTAAGGTATTTATTTTGTCATATGATTTCTCCCAAAACAGAGTACGTGTTTCACCTTTATTAAAATATTGTTGTGACACTTTGACAACTTGGATTACTTACAAAACAAATCCTTTTTACGATGCTGTTTTTTTTGTTGCTTGTATCCATGTATTTTGAGGTTAGAAGAGTTGTTGTTTTTATTATTATTATTATAACAATAACTCGTGAGATTCGTGCATCGCAGATATCACAAATAGAATTGTTAATGTTACTGTCAGCCTCGAAATTGTTTAACCCATCTAACATGTAAACATTTTTTCTCAGCTCTCAACTTTTTATACATAGTACCATGTTAGAAGAAAAAAAACATGTATGTTATTGTCATTGCGCTAATTCTAACAGGCATTATCTCAAAGCCTAGCTTAGTGTTTTCAATACAACATTTTATAATAAACAGTATCCTCCTGCTATAGTGTATTCTTGTAAGTTCTAGCCTTGGACCTGCTTAATCTTTTTTTGTTGATATAGCAAAGGCTTTGTTGTATTGAAACATTTTCCAATGTCATAAGATGCCTCAAATACTGCACGTCTTGCAAGACATTACAATTTGTTGCATTGAATTCTCTGACTTTAAGGGCAACATGGAGGTTATCAGTGCACTTTTACTGTGTTTATGTTTCGACAAAGTACCAAATTATTTGTTGCAAAATGTAATGGCAACAACTCTACTACATTTTAATTAAGATATTTTTAGACAAGGATGCAAAAATTTTAGGTTTATTTTTTTATTAACGATCATAACACTACCGACAGTACTGTCCACAGTAGCATTATGATGATAGTCACAGAAGGTCTAAATCTCTTTTTGCACTAAAATACATAATAGTAAAACCTATTTGTAAGGTCCTATTGATATAAGAAAACAAAGGGTGTTATGTTAGTTTCAGTCCCGGTTCAGTACCTTCAAGAATAGGAGGTGCTGATGAATCAATTTTCATATCAGTGGTATTTTTACCTCATTTTCTCAGCAAAGCATGTGAACTAACTCATTAGTTTTAAACTTTTAATAACATTTTAATTTTAGGTAGGTTTTATATATATATAATTTTTTTAAATTAATTAATTAATTAATTTTTTTTTTCATTTAGAATTTAAAGAGTAACTGCCTGATAGATAAAAAAGTTTAAATGAATCAGTTTGTATAAAAAGTACACATTATTGAAAATATTCAAAAAATTTATATTTTATTCAAAACAACTAAAATATGATAGCAAAGAGTAACATAATACATTTTCTATTATTTATAACATACAATACTCTCAACATTAGGAATGAAATAACTTTTAACTTTAACAAGTAACAATATAATTGAACTAGTCCATGTAGCATTCTAAGTACGTAGTACCAATAAAAAGGTTACTTACTTTAAATAACAATGTTGGTATTTGTTATGGAATTCAGTTACATGGCATTTCATTGTCTTGTATAAAAATTGCTGCACTTTAGTTCATGTACTTCTCTAGCTGCTCTGACTTGCTGATTAAAGCTGCATATTAGAATGTCTCACGCAACGTTAGCTATTCCTAACACTTTATTGTAATATTCTGGTTTGGTCAAGCTTTCAACAAGAAATGCACCCAGGTCTTCTACAGAAATTTGACGTCCTGGATTTACGCCTTCTTTCACTGTGTATTTGCTACTTGGAGTATCTGTAAATAATAACACCAAATTGAAGCAGGAAGTGTATTATAGTATAAGTTTATCTACTACAATACATCTCACGCTAATGCAATTTCATATACCTAGTCAAAGAAAAGATGGTCACATCCATCTCATAGGAAAATTAAATTTTAAAAGATATTTAAAGTAAGTGAGCTTCATTCTCATCACGTCAATAGTCATTAGAGACTATAACAAATTTAAACAGAGACAGGAACTGAGAGAGGAAACGGCCATGGCCTTTGTTAAGAAATCATCCCAGCATTTGCTTGGAGCAATTTCAGAAAGTGATTGAAAACCGAAATAAGGATGGCCAGAACCAGAGGTTTAATACTGATCCTCCCGAATGCAAAAGCATTGTTGTATTTAAATACAATAAATTCTCATATAATTTATTTATTATTTTTAAAATATAACATTCACATTAATTCCAGATAATTTTTTGTGTTATGTTGACGCCATCTCGTTATAATGCCATTTTTCTAGTACAACAGAATTTAAGATGGTCAAGTGTGTAAAATTCCACGGCTTATTGTAAACTTCTCAACTTCTAGTGCATGTATGTAATGATATTCAGGAAAAAAAAGAACATCCATGGAGTGTATAGTAACAGAACAAAGAAACTTACATATGAGGGCAAATTGATAAGGCAATAATTTATGTACACTAGACCCCCGATTTTACGAACCCTGGATTTAACGAAGGTAGCGATTCTACGAATACAATCTCAGAAACCTTTAAAAAAATAACAAAATTCTATGACAAAAAATAATTTTTAGGAATTACATTGATAATAAATAAAACATATATGATCTAATTCATTGCATTAAAATATGAATTGTAGAGTTGCAGTTATTACTTGGTAAGTCATAACATTAAAAATAAAACAAAAATTGTTAAATAATGCGGCAGTGACAGTTTGAAAACTGCGCTGCTGCGGCGGCGCCTGTGCCAAGCCGGCCGGCCTGTCGCCATCAACTTTGACGTAGGATCTATATTGAGGTCGTACTATAGCCGCAAAGTTCCAGCGCATGCGCAAATGCTCATTTAACTATAGTACAGCCACCTTCTAGGCTGTTTCATGACGTCTATCTCTCTCGCCTCGCACTGAATGTGTTTATGTTTTACACGAACCCTATAAATAATAGCGTAAAATTATTATTTTCTTTGTTGGGTTAACACCATACGTACTTAAAACAATTAACTTGGTGCATAATTTCTTAAACAATGAGTTACTGCGTGTCGTAAAACGTGCATTTCACAAGTGAGAATGATAATAGCGCTACCTATTAACAACGTGTAGAAAGTAGAAACATTTGCCTCCAATATGGGTATGCCGAGCTTGTAAAATAAATAGACGTTCGTGTATTACGTAATCCCGGAAATCCTAATATATTTTTACTGCATATACTAGCTGTGAAAGTGATTATTTGCAACCACTTATACCTGTAATTCTTGATGATTTTAGGTAAGAATGTCACAAAATGGTGTTTTTGGAACATTGAACGTCAGTATATGCTACGATGCCGCTATCTATCTGCCATCTTGTGACCGTTCATACAGTTGCGCTATCTGTCCGCTCTGCACACTATTAGTATCTAAGTTCTTGTGTACAATTCATCAAAAACGTCGAGGGATTGTTTTGACGTTAAGTTATATAAAACTGCGCAGTTAATGAATACGTCCGCTTTTCCCTTCTTTCTTTGTGAATAATTTACAAGGGCATTGTGCTAGTAACGAATGCCTTTTTTTTTTTCACTAAACGCTACGCAAATCGGGCTATTCGCTCGCAAGAAGGCACTCGGCAGCTTGGTTTTCTCATTTTTTAAGGACAAGGGTCTGTCATACCTATTGTTTAGCGGTGTTCTTTTAATCGTAAGACATCTGCCTATTGATATAAATTTATATTTCAACTATCACTTGCGTTATATTTCCGTTAAATGCTACGGAAGTCTGGCTATTCGCTCAAGAGAAGACACTTGGAATCATGATTTTTGTCATTTTTTGGGAACAAGGGTGGGTCATATCTACCGCTCAACAGTGTGACGTGTGGCTACTGATATCAATTTATGTTAACGTTATTACGTTGATTAATTTCCCGCAAAACGCTACAGAAGTCGGGGCCCAACTAGAGACATTTTGCAGAAAATGTTACGTTTCAGGGAGAAAAAAAAAGGGGGGGGGGGGCAAAATAAACCATTATCAATTTTACGAAGGTAGCGATTTTTCGAATGCGATGAGAGGAACCGTGAGTATTCGTAAAATCGGGGGTCTAGTGTAACTTATTTGTCAGTTGAGGTGCAGTTACGCTGTAAGCCTACAAAATATTGTACCAACTTAATTTTTTTATAAGTAAAAAAAATTTGACATACTAGAAGGGGAAGGATTATCAGCATTTTTATTGTTTTTCTGTAGGTATTTATGACAGCTCTGCTTTCAAAATGTTCCTGTAAAACTAATGTTCATACACTATGAAACAAATACATGAAAAGTTTAATGTGCTCAAGAGCTCTAATGAAAAAATGTTTATTTCTATAACATTGTACCATTTATAACACAACTCCAAAGTATACAAGGGCTTACTGTACTAAAAACTACTGTATACATTGCAAAGAGATAAAATGTTAGTATCATTATAAGATTTTGTTTGATGTTAAAAATCTGTGATTTCACAAAACATACTGTATTTTGGCATGTACATATCACTACCAGTAGGTGTTTGGTGAAAAATTTTGGCAGACACTGAATTAATCAATTCCTGTAAATATTACCAGTCCTCATTCAGCTAGTACGGTGGCTAGCCAGCAAGGCTACAACAAATTACTGTAATGTCACTACCACAACAAATTACTGTAATGTCACTACCACACTAGGCAACACTCTCAGTACACTGTAACAGGCATACAGCCCTTAAAAGTGAATAAACAGCATACACATTTTAAATGTCATAATTTAGGTTAGGATAGTCGTAGAGAGTCAGTTAAAATTACATTGTGAATTTAAAGAATTTGTTTAAAGTCATTTATGTGTAATTTAGTTTTGCATACTGGTAAGAGGCTGTAAGGGGGAAAAGTCTTGAACTGCAGGATCTCACCACAGAACTTTTGTTTGTTTTTACTGTAGAAGATGTGATGATTATGATGCCCGGATAGCAGTGGCGTTAATTAGCAAAGAATAAATAAAAAATAAATAAATATCCACCTTTATCTTTTACTAATCCCTCATCTGTACAAGTTTACAAGTGACACTAGCGGCTATACATTCTGATACAATGCCAGAGTTCCATGGCGGTTAATGTGGCGAGTGCTCGCCCCGGGTTACATCAGTTGGATTTACCTAAATACTGTGACTTGCCGTTTGCACTCAGTCGAGAAGCCTAGCCTTACAGTGTCTAATCTACATTTGTTATGAATTGTGCTGTTACAAGCACCTACAACTTGCTACAAAAAAATGTAAATAACAACGTCTATATTCCCTTCTACTGGTGAATCCGCCCTATACGCTTCACAGCCCAACGTCTAACACGTTCAGCCACTCCCGTCATGACGCCCCAACTGATAAATCAGCCAGCCATCTTTCTGCGACCACGTACTCACTCCGATAGAAGAAGACTAACTTCTCCTGGGCGGACACCCGGACTTACTCGGCCGAGTGGCGGAGTGATACATAAGGATCCAACTGATTTTACAAAAATGGTCAACTGACATTTATAACGGAAGATAATTACGTAACATAGTTACTGACAAAATTAAATAAAAGTTTACTACACATTAGCAAAAAATTAATCAATACTTTAATTAATTGGGGACAAGCTGGGTCAGCAAATTGTCAAATTGTCCCACAGAGCACCACCTTTCCAGTGTTATGTTGCGCACGGTACTACCACCCACAAAGATAGACCAACGACCTGCTGCCCAAGCTGCATACTGGCACGTCTCTGTACATGCCTCCAAGCACCTGAACTCTGACCTGCCTGCCAGATGAATCATATCCCAGAGGAGGCGAGCTCATAGCCTACTTGAAATTTTCAAAATCCAAATGAAGCAAAATACAAGAAAAAGTTACTTAGAAAAGTTGATCAAAATTAAATTATCTTTAAAATGAGTCAAAACACAATATAAATCAGATAAAAAATACACGTTAAGTTTACTACTTTGAAATTTGCCTTAGCAATTAAATTTAAATTTTGAAAAAAATTTTAATGATAATTTTTCTATTAGCATCCCTAATTAATATGTTGAATCCCGCGTATATATCCTGACACAGTGGCGAGGCGTGGATTGGATGATTATGTAAGCAAGTGTGTATACAGGAAGTTTTCCGCTAGTACCTGCCGTTAAAGTGGGGGGTCCGGGGGTCCTCCCCCGGGAAAATTTGAATTTTAACAAGCAATTTTGTGCTATTTAAAGGGTTTCTGAACGTAAATATTGAATATAAAATTAAGAAAAAATTGTAATGCATTTAAAGATATTTTGCTAAAACTTATCGATTTATTTTGAACAACAGGTGAATGGTTTTTTTTTTCAGAGTGGAAGGGATGTAGCTGGCCCTACATGACCCATGCTATGTTTATCATATATTAAATATATGTATTTACAAACATATATCTTATATCCGTACACACAGACCACACGACACAAGTAAAATACGTTCATTCACACATACAAACATTTGATATTAATGAACCAATCCAATAGTACAGTGATATGTACTAGAGCATTATTTCGTATAAACAAGTAAAATTAATGTTTCATAAACTGAGCAAAATAATGTTTGATTTGGAAAAACAACTACAACGATGGTTATTAAAATTGTAATACGTCCTGCCCGTCTGCGAACCAGGAAAACTGCGTTTTGAAAACAAATATATAAAAAAGTAAAAGTGACACCATGTCACCTTTACTTTTTTTTTTTTTTGCACTACAAGAGAATGATGTAACAACATGACTTACCCGTGGATTTTAATGGTTGTTAGTGATTGGCTGCAAAGAGAAGGCGGGCCTCGTCAGCACAATACTCTGGCTACTCAGCTGCTTACAGTTCATGCTACTAAAGTCTAACCTGGATTATTTAAATGAAAGCTCAATGCGGCGACTCTTCCTTGTAAACATATCTATAACATCGTCGTAAAATGAGTTTCTTTTTTTCAATTCTTTTAATAGATTTTTT
>PNEQ01002706.1:17328-36414 GCA_003012365.1 Medauroidea extradentata | reverse complement strand
ATTGTAGTAAAAGATTAGTACTTACTCTACTCAGTTGCAGATAAAAATTCTTCGCCACAAACAGTAAATTATGCAATGGTTCCTCTTCCAACGCGGTACCTTTGTCAATAAATCTCCACACACGTTGTATGCAAAACGTATTTGTTGCTGTGTCTTCAATCAGCAAAATTTAACTAATACACGCTATCCACGAGAGTTAGATACTGTAAAACGACCTTAAAACACACACTACATATCACTTCTATTACGCCGCGAAGCATTCTTACTTGTAACGGTCATTTGTACCACAAACCGTCAAATTTTCCCTGAATACGCACAGCTACTGCCACGAAAACACGTGTTATAAGCGTGACGGTTTTTCTACAACTGATTTGCAGCCTAAAGAACAGTAGCGCAACGTATTAGCGCTAGTTTCAATGTATATCGCTAGGAACGCTAGTTCCATGTAAACACGCATCATGGCGAAGACGTAAAACACGGGAGTCTGGACTTAGAATTTGGACGAAAAACGGAAAATTTCAAAGTAAGTAAACTACAATTTTCTTTACGTACGACTCATTTTCATCACTGTAGAAACATTTTTTATTAAGAAACTTTACCTGTAAAACCAATAGTTTAGTCCCTACGTGATGAGTAGCTACTCTTGATATTTACCGATAATTCCAATGCAATGCAGGTGCAAATTTTGCGCTGCACTCATAAAAAGCGATATTTAATCGGCGCCTGGAGGGTTTTCAATTTGAGTAGAACTTGCCATCACGCAGGAGTTCAATTGTATTAGACACATTATTAACATTAAGATATGTTCTTGCAAAACAGTACCCCACAGAGAAATATGACACAACTTACGTAAAAGTGTTTGAGGTTTGTTTCTGTATCAGAGTATGGCAATCCTGCAGTTTGTCTGTGTATTTGTCAACCTACATATCAAAAAGGAACAATTTAGGCTATAATTGGGTGTTTTTGAACTGAAGAAAAAAAAAACAATTCATGAAACCCATACTACACACGAAGTCTTGCCCAGACTATCATTATCTTAAAAAATCACTGTACACGTAACTCGAGGGAAAGGAAAACAGTGGAAAGGCAGGTCAGGACGTACAAGGTGGTGAATAGAGAGGGACGCTGGAGTAAGTTAGGCTGAAAATTAACATGGTTAAGCTAAGGCAGAGTATAAAGGACGAAGGAATGAAAGTGAGAAGATTCATGTGATGAGAAGCAGAACAGAACAGTATAGGCAGTCAATACTTAGGAAGTTGGTGACGGAGTGAAATTTACTTTCTGAAGAGTTATTGATGGGTGGTAGGGGGTGTAAAGTTTAGGAGGGGATTGGTAGGCGATTGAAGTGGAGGTCACTACCAGGCAGTTGCACAGTTATAATTGAATTATTGTTATTAAATTGTAATTAACAGGTAGCTGTAATAAAAGAAACTCCTAACAAAAATATAAATAAAAAACAGTTTAATAACTTACAAGATATAATTAATTTAAAAATTATATATAATGTTTCTAAATGCAAAAATCACCTTAAGATGTTGCTTCTGTTCTTCTGTAAAACTCTCTTGCCAACTACTGTAAGAGAAAAATTGCTTGAAAACTTCTTTATTTTCACAAAGATCCTGGGGTAATTGTATATTCAAGCCTTCTACACTGATATCCTCCAAATGAGTGGATTCTTGGGATGACTCTGAATCTGTTGTTGAGACATCAGAAGATACAGTCGAATATTCCAGCTCCATGCAAGAGCCTATACAGCGACAGAGATTTTATTTTCATGTATAGCTTCAATAAAACAAACCAAAACATAACAAACTTTTCACGTTATTAATAGTCGGTATAGGTTTTGCGTGAAATATCTACATATTTAGCAATTTGTATGCCTTTAGTCTACATTGCGGCTATGGCGTCTTAAAAAGACACTAAATTTCACTGCACATGAATGTATCACAACTAAATTTAGATGTTGAATATATACTAGAATTACAGGCTAATTGGCTCGATGATTATTCCCCGTAAATTTAACAAATGTGCTCTCAATAGGCATTGTTTTGATTCCGACACCAAAACATTGAAGTTGGGAATACCTCTAAAATCTACTTGACATATAATAATTCATATTTTTACTCACCTTGTAGGCGTAAAAATTTAAGTTTTGTCTAATTTCAACGCCCTCCACGTTTCATAACCGAAGCCTGCATTGCAGATAAAATAGAAATCAACCTTATAGGACATGGCGGACGGAAAGAGAACCATTATTGGACAAGGAACAAGTTTACTCTATACGAGGTTGCCAGATTTATAGTAAATTTAACTAACATTAACAATTCTTTTAAAGTAAATAGTGACTTCATTAGTTTAGTTGCTTGAGTAAACATAAATGAAAATTATGAAATTTGAAATATCCAGTTTACAACCGCATATAAATTCTTTTTCTTCTTTTTCAAACAATATTCGTTGGCTATCCTGATGTAATATGATTATTATCGCATTTCAATTGTCTTGTTATTTTCTTGCGTAATTAAAATGGCGCTGAATATTGTTGTCAAAGTTCATCCTGTAGTATTATTTCAAATTGTCGATGCTTATGAAAGAAGAAATGCCGATGCCCAACGCGTTATCGGGACACTCTTAGGTATGGTCTTTTGAAGTTTTGAATATTTTTGTTAATTTACAGTGTTATTTACGTGTAACTCCACGTGTCATTTTGAGGTTGTCACATGTACTGCTAAAACCGCATGAACATGGAATTATAATAAGTGTTACCTGTGTTGGTTTTTTGATGCTGTCATCGTGTGAATTTAAAAGTAATTAAAGTATCACACCACATGGAAACAACTTTTGTATGAACACAGCTGTACCAGCTGCTACATTTGAGAGGTTAATGGTAGAATCACAATGGTGCAACAGACGCGATGCGAATTCCTGCGTCGCGAATAACAAAAAGATGTCTGCTAATCAGTGTCGATGCGATTGTGCAGACGTCACTGAAACTTCGGTGCTGATTAGCTGACACCTTTTCTTATTCGCCTCGCGGGCATTCGCGTAGCTTCTGTCGCGCCAGGGAAAGCGATTTTCACAATACAGCGGCGAGTGTCAGCCAATCAGAGCCTTGACGCTAGCGACGGACGTCGAAAACATTGCACGAGTGGCAGACATTGGATGTGACGCTCATCACTGGCGAAGAATATATAGAAAAAGAAAAGTTGTTTACATTTTAACAACTCACGCAACTATTTTTCAGGCTAGAACAATTTTAAAACTCAATTTTGTTCTAGTAACGTAATACTCAAATACCGGTACTTGTGTAAATTTATGTAATCTGTTGCATAAGTTCGTGAAAAAGTCGCTTATATATTTGTCTTACTTTATTCTTTGGTAGAAATTTTAACCTCCGCATTCTGTTTCTGTCTGATGATTATTTATTTATATTGATACAAGTATAAGCAAATTATCATTCCTTTATTTTCCGTTCACGTTTCTTCGAAAAACATGTGCAGTTGCCAAGTTATTTCTTTAGGTAAAAGATGGCAGCACAAGTTTATGTCGCTAGTGGCTGGTGATATTTCATCACTCTATTATGAACACGTGACAGGAACTCGTCTCTGGTGGCGTTGGGCATATCGCGTCGCTGAATATGAAAACCGCTAAATTATATGACTTGTCCAATATCTTTTTACCATTATGTACAATAAAAAGATCATATGGATGCAATAAAACAAACAATCGGTACTCATTGTGTACCGGCCAAACTATTGATTTTAGAGGAATAGTTTATTAATAAAAAAATCCTCTATAACTGTTAGAAGGTACACAAAGAAAATTGTAGTTTTCTTACTTTGAAATTTTTTGTTTTTTGCACAGTTAAGTTTGGTTACATCCATCTTGGTTATATTAGGTTAGTTTTGGTTAGGTTCTGTTATTTTACCATTAAGTTTTCCATTTTTCATTTGGTTACCTAGCCTTACTTAACGTAACAAAAAATGGAAAACGTAATAACTTAATAGAACCTAAACTAACAAAAATCTGAAAATTTCTTTATGTTCAACTACTTCTAACGTCTATAGAAACATTTTTCATAAATAAATTACAGTGTACACCTCTAAAATCAATAGTTTTATTCGGAAGCAATCGTACTTGCAACCTCCATTTATACTCGCTGTAAAAACACAGTCAAATTCTGCCACATTACACAGGAATGTATGCACACATACTGTTGCCGCAAAATCACGTCCTTCCGTCCTGCTAGTCAACGTGGAACAGAATTTGCTGGGCTGAGGAATGGTATCATAACTAGTACTTTCAATACTTAACACTAGGAGCTTTAGTAGCATGCAAACAGCCATTATGGCGAGCATGTACAACAGGTCTGTCTGACTTAAAATTTAGACGCAAAACTGTGAAATCAAAAGTAGGCTTAATTAAACTGCTGTTTTCTTTTAGTACAACTCTTTTTTTCAGCACCATATGAACATTATTTGTTAGTAAACTTTATCTATAAAACAAATAGTTTGGCCGGTATATGATGAGTAGCGATTCTAGATATTTACAGCATCAGCATGTAAATCATTTGAGAAAAAATGTTTATCATCAATGTCCATGCAATGCTCACAGTAAAGAAACTGTGTTGCAAGGATGTGGTAAATACTCTTTAATTCTCTTATGTACAGTCAATTCTAACATGCGGGAAAAGAAATTTAAAATTAAAAAAAAAAAAATAAACATATGTATAATACAAAGTAACATTGTAAACAACTGTTTAAAGAATTAAAAATTGTGACACTCCCATGAGTACCACATAGTAGCCTACTATATAGTATTGCAGTCGTACCAGGCCACAGGCCAAGTGTGTCAGTGGCAGATGTGGGCTGGTTGGTAAGGGCAAATGTGCGGTACTTGAGTGTGTGTGGTGGATCAGTGACAGCGGCAGGGCATGTGTGAACTTGACACAGACGTGCGAAACCTGCCATCCCAGCCGCCGCACGACCATCTGCCAGTGCAGGACAGATGGCTTCGCTGCCCCCTCCCTCTACCAGTGCATGAAGAAGGAGTCTGGAAGCAGCGGCCGTGACAGACGGAACGAGAGAGATGTGGTGTGCTTCGGGACTCTGATTCGTCCAGCAAGAAATGTAATGCGCGTGTGCAACTATCCGGCCCAGTGTTTTACTTTGTTTCGCCATTGGAAGGCCCTAGGGTATGGGGGTGTGGACCGCCCCATAAGTGTCCATGTAAGGTGTAGTTTTCTCCAGATCCTCCCTGCTTTTCCCTTTCCACAGCTGTTTCGACTCGCCAGGTGAGAGAGGGGCACGCCGGCACGAACAGACCACGACCCATCGAGCCTCGTGTTCCCGGCTACACGCTTAACCGGGTGGCGCCCAGAGAATTCCGACGCAGCTTCTTTCCTACATCACTCTCACCGGACATGGCGTCAATATTCAGAAGAATGCTCACCTAGAATTAGATTGCAAACACAACCATAACACCAGAGGACGAAACAACCTCCATCTCATCTCCTACAGAACTAATTTATCTGTACAAAGCTCTTAATATTGTGGCTTCAAATTTTTAAATAAGCTGCCAAAATAATTTAAAATAAATAACCAATAATAGACAATTTAAATCAATACTAAACAAATACATAGAATACCCCTTACCATTCTGTCAGTGAATATCTGAACACAAAATTAATATCATCAAATGTAGACCCCTATATCAAATGTGGGTAATGTGTGTGTGGACCATATTATTAGCAATAGGTGTAAGCTTGCCCGTAAGTGTGTATATATGTTTTGAACTAATGGGTAAATGCAGTGTATGATCATTGTATGGGTTATTTAATTATGTACCTATGAGGGTGTAAATAAATACAGTACTAACTTTGGTCAGTATACAATAAGTAGGCTTTCTTAATATTTAGGCTTACTGAAATTAAAGGCACAGAAATAAAAATGTGCAAAAAAAATTATTATTAACCTAAGAGATGTTTGAGTGTTTTTTAAGAGTGAAAATACTAATTGGGATTTTTTTACCTGCCGATCACACACAAAACTAAACAACCTAGTGATGAAATGAACATGGTGTTGATGAGGTTACACTACCCAACACTCCAATTTACTTCAACATACTTACGGGGATCTGCGGGAATATGGGTGTTTTTGGGAGGGGACACATAAAAACTGGAATGTCCTCTTGGGATTGTGAAGTAATATAGAGTGGATGGGTTTTATTTTACTAGGTATTTGATACTAATATACTGGAATTGTATAGTAAAACAAAACCTATCTGCTCATTGTTACTTTGCGATACCAGTTCCACCCTATTCATTTCCACTATTCCATACTTAAAATTCACTTTTTATATTTTATTTATTTTTTTTTTTTTCGTAGACCTACCACAAAGTGATAAAGAGCTGGTGGATTTTATTTTACTATTCGATATCAATATACTGGGATTGAATTGTAAAATTAAACCCATCTGCTCTTTGTTACTTTGTGATACAACTTTCAAATAATACGTTACTGCAAACATATAGGCTCTGTATGTCGACATCACAAACATGCCTTACAGTACACACGTCTACATTCACTTTCACATTATTACAATATCATTTAATAAAATCAATACAACTCAAAATATTATTTGACTTAAACCACTTACCTTACAACAACAGTATCTATTCTATTCCTCTCCAGCAGAAGTTTTTAACAAAATCAGACGACGTCACACATAGTAGCCTATTGTCCAGTTACACAATCCGCAACTAACATTTCTTTCCATAAAACTCAATACGATAACATTTCAAACAATTGAACACATAATTCTAAAACACTTCACAACTTCGAATGGTACTATTTCACATAACAATGCTACAGTTTTCTGCAATCTTATTTCACTGTATGGCAAATCAACAAGCCCAACCTAACAAACATTCCTTGGATACCGTTAGATTTTCTTTATTCTTTTCCTATTATTTACGCTAACACTCATAATGCCATAATAATAAACTGATCACTATAAAGGGACCAGTAACTATTAATTTCAACTTTTAAAAATCAAACGGCACATTTTGTATGTATAATTTCAAACAACACATCTTATGACATTTGTTATTCAGTGTTCTCAACGAAACACACTTAACATTACACAATTAATTTCCCTCCTACACATAATTATTCCCATTGTCAACATATTTCAGTATTGTTTTGCCATATTAAACTGTATTTTAACATTATTTTATTTTCCTCTACATGGTTTAATTCTACGTTCTTTTCTCCTAAACTCCAGCTACCTTACCTAACATTGTTCGTAACACGTGTGACGTCATATGTGAACACGCTTTATGATCAAATTGTAATATACACCCTTCTAATTTGCTCACAGTTCTTGGGGCATTGAAAAATGTTAAATGTGGGCTGAACAAAAAAGTCAGTTTTGGCATGTATGTTGGTTGAAAAGGTAGATCTACCTGTGAATACTCAAGCCCGACCATTTGCCCCTTTAACTGCTACTCACTGGAACAGCAGACAAAGAACGAGTGGACAGGGCGTGAGTATGCATAGGACAGTGGATTCTAACGTACAGGTATTGAATTCGCGAAATTTTCCTTTTCCGACAAATCACCTAACTTACACTCAAAAACGTTTGGTTGCGCATCTGTAAATATCAAAGACAGTTTGTTATACAATATTGAACCTAAAAATTTATTCAATGCTTCAAAAAGTCTGATATTATGTATTAATCACAAAATTTTAAAATTTCAGTGACTGGGAAACTAATTTCTTTAAGCTATGTTATTCAGTCATTTAAATTTGCATAAATCATATGCAGTTCTTGTAAGAGTACCTTACTGTAATTTTGTTTGCTAACATCTAATTGGTTTTAAAGTTACATGCATCCGTAATTTTAAAATGGGAAGTGTTAAACAAAATAGGATTTTCAAATTTCAGGTACAGTTGAGAAAGGTGTTGTAGAAGTCACAAATTGCTTTTGCGTGCCACACAAGGAATATGAAGATCAGGTACAGTATGTTGTATTATTGTAGCATTTAACTATAATTAATGTTAACTTTATTTATATTGTCTTTATGTGTGATGTATAGGATGACTAGGTCCCTATATACTGTATTGTCTTTTTTGTATTGTTTTATGTACTGACCACAAACTGACAAGCCCAATATTCAAAGAACAAATTAATTCGTTGTTTTGAATCTCAAGGGTGCAAATAAATAAATAAAAAAAATAGAATAAATGATATTTTTAGGTACCTAAAAACTAATTCTTAAAAATGTCCATACCTACAGGAGTAATTTTTTCAATAAGGTTTTGGTTAGGTTACTGGTAGTATGTTAAGGAGTTTCTACAGTTGGAAAATGCTTATTAAACCCTTCTAATTTTGTCATATAAGTCTGTCAGGACAAAAAATAAAATATAGGTCTAAATTTGCACATTTTTCCCGAATTATTTAATTATTTTCCTTTGCTACGGAAGTGCTTCCATAAATAAGAGACTGAGAGAAGTCAAATCCATATTATCTGTATTGTACTCCTGATCGATATGTTTGTCTTGTATTAAGATGTTATGTAAATTAATTTCTGCAAACAACCTGCAAAAGTTATTAATTATTTTGTGATTTGACTGTTAATTAAAAGTAGAGTCCATGCCAAATGAGAAGGTAATCCAAGGCTATGCGCAGAAGACGAAAATGGGGCGGGCGAGTCCAATTCTCCGTTAGCAAGGTAGCAAAGGGGTGTATGTAGTTCAGTCTACCTGCCGGCGTGGTTCGCGTTAGTCACATGCGCTATTGTCTTCTGTGAGTATTGTCTAGAGTGAAAACATCAGCCGGGACGGGAAGCGGTTTGGAAGCGTGTACAATATTGTACAATATTCTAATTGTGAGTGCAGTATAACACAACTTATTGTAATTTTACTGCCGATAAAAAGTAATACCTGGAATAATGCCAAGTGCAAGAAAAGAAAAAGTTGTGCACAGTCAATGCCGGGAAGTAGTTTTAATGTTGATGCAGAAATTCAATTTGAAGTAAATATTTCTTCAAATGATTATTGGTTGAATAATGTTGAGGTATGTTAAGTGAAATATGGTTTATGTGAGTAAACCAATAATTTCAACTTTTCAGTTATGTAACCTAATAATATAGGCCCTACACATTTTTTTGTACTAGCCTAATTGCTGTTCTAAGCATTCAACAAAATCAGATTAGTATTTTACAGATATACTTGTTATCTGAATTATTTAAAACAGCTATTAATGATTATTTACAGGAGTCAAGAGGAGAATATATAAATAGAAAAAACTATAATGAATTATGGCAAATATGTGGGGAACAAATTAGGTTGCCTGAATTTAAAGAGGATCTCCCATTTCCCTCACCCTTCATCCGGACTCTGCTCCATACACAGTGTCACCCTCATCAGCCGTAAAGACCTATGTGTTTAGTGCTGAACAAAATCACTTCAATTCACTGAATGTGAGAATTTTATTGAGAACTCATTAGATACATGCACTTCTTAAGAGCAACTTATAAATTTCTCTTCTGATGTTGGAGCATGAAAGTAGGCACTAATATTCCAGCATCATATAATAAATTATAATAATTATTTTGTTACAGTTATACCAATTCGTTATGCTTAATCTTTTAAATATGAAATCGAGACTGCTACCATAAAGTACAGTATGACCATTGTCAGTGTACAAAAGATGGTTCAAGTATTTTGGGTGACTCAAAATTAGAATGTATGTACAGTTTTTCCACCTGTGTACAGAAAATATCTGTGAGCCAATGTTAGTTTGTTTGAAATTTCTAGTGGGTATCAATAATGGTCATTACCATTGACTGGCAACATTTCTCAGAGAATCTCTTGTTTTCCCAGCTGTTATTCCATAACTGTTCTACTTTTATCTTGTCTCACTATGTCTGTTTTTGGAGCCATCTGGGTGGAGCTGCTGTTTTGCCTTCATCCATGGTGACCTGAATGCATAGTGTGGATTTTCATCAGTCAACATCTGTATGTAAAAAAAAATCCACATAGGCCAATTGTAATTTGCGAAGCTTAACAAGTTTCCAGAGTTAAAATTTTGATTACTACTGTAAACCAGTAAACTTTCCGGCATTATGTTCTGAACGAAACTACCTATTTGCATTTGAGGTGTAGAGACAGGACAGCTATAAGAATTTGGTTGCCATACTCTACAACAGCATCACTGCAATTCACAAAGCATTTCAATCAAGTGCAGTATTTTTGTAGTAGTGTTTTTGTTAAGGACTTTTTCAAAATATAAGTTTTATGGTCCTTTCGTTAGTACTATATTATAGTTGGATCAGAGTGTTTAAAAAATGCCTTTGATCCATAAAATTAACGTTTGAAACTTCTTTCACTTAAACGACATAAATACCACAGTTTTAAGTGGACAGAGTTTCCCCACAAGGTCAAGTAATCCTGGTTTACGGTATTCAACTATAAATGAAAGAGAAAATGGGCAATGTTAAATTCAGTGCAGGATTTGGGGTTTGTAAAACTGGTGAAGATGGTGCGTGTCAGATGGGACTGCAAGCAGTGTTTGTGTAGGTGGAAGCAGAACTCAACTATGCCATGGACCTGTTCGACCTGAACAGGAGAGTGAACATCCAGGAGGCGATTGTGGGCTGGTGGGCGACTGGCAACGAGGTCACCAGCCACTCCTCCGTGATCCACGAGTATTATGCCCGTGAGTGCAACAACCCCATCCACCTCACGTTGGACACTACACTCCAAGGGGCTCGCATGGGCATTAAAGCTTACCTCAAGTAAGTGGCGTAGTTGTAATTGCTATGTATACCTTTGCAGTAATACCTCAAGAGACTTATGAACTGAGTGCATGAACCGTGTTGTAGCATGTCACATCTTCTTTTTGCCCCTAAACTGCATAAATTATTCCCATTTCATTGATCTGGAAAAAGAAAACAAACTTAGATCTATGTGTCTAAAGTTTTATAAATGCATCATGCACATTAATGATTGTGAGGCCCCTCAATGTAGATAAAACCACTTTTTTATATTGCTGTAGGCCTCACTAAAAATACAACCCGGATTCACAAAAAACTTATAGAAGGAGCTTGCATTGGCCTTTACTACAAACTATTCACAAATAAAATTGTAGGGTCACCAGTTAAAATTCCCAAAGAAAAAGACTACCGGTACTACAAAAATACTGCACTTCATTTTAATGCTTTGTGAATTGCGCCCATGCTGTTATAGAGTACGGCAACCAAATTCTTATTCCTGTTCTGTCTCTGCACTTCAAATGCAAATAGGTTCATCCGGTACATGCTAGTTGATAGGCTGTGTACTTTTTAATACGTAGTTATTGTTACGAGTACTGTACGTGATTACATTGGCGCAAAAATGGCTTTCATGTAAACATTTTTTAGGAATCTGAAATTCAAAATACTGTACACACATAGTAGAAACAAATGAATTCCTAGAAACCAGTTTTTGTCAACTCTGAGCAATCATGTGGTTAGTGTAAAATGTTTTTATGAACTACAGTATCGACGCTGTTGGCACCAGTGAATGATATGTCACTGCAGCTGAATATTTACCCAAAATGATGTCAAGAACAGTTCGTAGGCCTAATTGTTTTTTCCTAGTGCTATTTACTTTCAAGTTTTTACGAATTTCAATTAATATTTTTAAGACGTTCCTAATGCAAGCTTTCTTTGTTTCTCATGTAGTGGTACAGAAGAGTACATGTCGTTTGCCCTAAATTACATATATCATAAATGCCTTTAAGGTAAACAACTTTACTGCAAACAGCTTTAGGGCAAATGACAGTGCAGAAAATACTTTTAGGGCAAACTGTGGTAGAAATGATTACCTACTCCCAAGCTTTTCTGAATGTCCAACTGTTACCTTATAACTGAGACTAGACTCATACATGGAATAGTAACCTAATCCAACTCAAACCTACCCTAACCGAACCTAGGTCAAACACCTGAATTGACTCTTAAGAGAATAAATAAACTCTCACGTCAAATTACTTTAAGGAAAAAGCCTGTAGGTTAGACACCTGTGTGAGAAAATTATTTTAGGGCAAACACATAATTGGGGTGAGTTATTTGGAAAAATAACTTTTAAGGTAAACAACGTTTTTACACCTAGAAAATTAAATGTTACAGTTCTGATCTACATGGCTGTTTGTGTTGCAGCAGGTAAAAATCCAGATTTTTTTCAAACTGTTATAAATATTCACAATGTACCTACAATCTAGGGAAAGGAGAAGTACATTTCAGTAGAAGATATGATGTTGCGGACTATTTAATCATGTGTGGGGAAATTCAGTATACCCGGTGACTCCGGCAAATTGTTACTGGTGTTTATCCATGTAAGGGGCAATTCACTACAGATTGTGTCTGTACCGAATGTTTCTGAACTATAAACTCAATACAGTAAAACTGCAACGTAGGACTAATAATTACAATGTGACGCTAAAGGGGAACCTCCACCACTTGCTAATGAAATTCTAAGAATTTACGAAGCCCCAAATTATTGCACACAATTCTCAAACAATATTTGCTGCTAGCATTAAAATTGAAATAAGGTAGAGCTACTCATACTGTTTGGAGAGACTGTACCCAGAACTTTTAGGAGCTGCGGTAGTTTTAAACTCAAACACTTCATTTAATCTATACCTATAGAATAGACAACTGAAACATTATATTTTACACTGGCTGACAACCTTGGTTTTCCAATTTAAGTACCAGTTTATAATTTACTATAAGTAATGAGTAGGGAGCTTACACTCTATTTGAAATAAAGGAGACGGAAAAAAATTCGGTTCACACTCAGAATTCAATAAATATTCAAATCTTCAGCATACATTACATAAATTTATAGATATCTGTCAATTAATAAACAAACTCCAAATAGGTTTCAAATTACAGTAATCTCAATTCAAATGCTTTGTGTCCAACTACAAAATGATCTGTTTCGAACTAATAATTTAAAATCTGGTCCGTTCCACTTCGATTTATGCCACAGTATACTCCCAACTTCTTTGAAAGTCTCTTGTTACTCTTTAACCATTAATAACTTACTTTTACACAAAAATGTCATGTCTCAAAACACACAATAATTTCTCTTAGGCTTTCCAGGCACTCACTAAGGTGAATGCCTCTTCAACATCATCCAGATAATTACTTTACAGATACCAAAAGTTCCGAACTACATCAAACTCGACCACAACTTAGTACTGGAGCTTATATATAGTATTGGGATATGTGAAGGTCTGATTAGCTGTCTACAAGTTAACGTGAAAACTTATAAACTAAATGACTCTGCTCATCCTAAGGCGTTCCATGTCGGAAGGACCCGCACACTCCTCCGGCAGCCTCACGAAGATGGACTTAGTCATACCACCTCGAGCTCATCGCGCCGAAGATCCCCGAGTCCAAGAAGCCACAGTGTGCCTCACACCACCCTTGTGATCATCAGAAAACTGTGGCCAATCAGCGCGCGCTGTGCGATCATCCCACTGCCACAGCTTGATGCTGTTGCTGCTGCGTGTCAGCATATCCCACATTATAAAACTACTGCGCAATAACTCTCCCCTCCTACCAGTAGCGTGCCACACAGTAAGCAGAAGTCAGAAAAGTTCGCATAGCTACATAATAGACTATTTGTATAAACTCGTCAAAACATTAAGAATTCTACCAAAATCATAAATGAACCAGATTATTTAATGTGTGTTAAGAAAAAATCAGACTCTCTTTAAAAATTAGTTAAACCCTAAAAATTTTGCCGTTAACGGTAGAGTACATAATTCCAAAACATTGCGTACATCAGAAATAATTTTCAGAGCCCTGCTAAATGGCTAGAAACAGCATTTCCACACATTATGCTGCTCAGCAAGGATTCTGTAATTATCACAAATTTTTTCACCAGTCAAATGACAGGGCTACCACTTATTGAAAACACATTGTTTCACCAGTAAAAGAGAATCACTGCATTCCAGTTTAATGTCTAGTGCATAGGAACATTTGCGAACTAGGTGCTTGCGTTAGTGTAGTCGTTATCACACCTTCATTTCTGTGCCTCTAAAGTGCAACATACAAAATCCTTAAATGTGTACACTTTTAAAAAAATCTTACTAATTTGTATTCCAATGCTTTGTTAAGTCCATCAATAAATTCAGGGTTAAAATGTTTTTTTTTCTTCCAAAATTGTAAGCTGCAGAGTCAAAGTTTTAGTTTTTTTACTTGTGAATACGAATCTTATCGTTTGGAAGTACAAAAATCCAGGTTTGTCAGATGCTTGAATTATAGTGGTTTCACTGTACTAGAAGCACATATGCCTGCTTGATCGTTTACAGTTAGCCCACAATTTTAATGGTCGAGTTGTTAGTACAGTATTTAGAAATTACGTACTGTGTATCAAAAACTATTTGAATCTTTACCTTTTTATAGCATGTTAAACTGCAAGCAGATCACATCTGGAGCATTGGCAATGTGTAGATTTGTGTGATTAGGAATAGACATTGCACTAGCTTTTCATACTCTGCCACTCTCATATTTGTGTCATGTGCCTAAAGTTGTGTTTGATTTGCAGTCATTCCTGTGAGACTGCATGAAATACACTTGGATGGTTTTCGGTGACTTGCTAGGTTTTATGGAGCTATAAAACTCTCTGGTTAATGCACAAGTCTTTTGTGAATTAGGTACAACATAAAGTATATTTTACCCCAAAACTAAAAATTGAAAATTTATTCTACATATTGTATTTATTTTCCTCACAGTGAATATTATAACTTCTTTGAGGTAGGCAGGGGTCGTTGTGGTCATCATTTGCCTTCCAACATGGTAATCTCATTTCAATCCTCATTCCTGAGGTTTGCATTGATGAGCTGATTTTCTTGGGTCTTTCCAATTTTTTCTCTCCTGTATTCCACCATTATTTCAGTTCTCCTTTTCATGACAAGTAAATGCTAAACCACTCACCTTGTCACTTCATTTTTTTGTGAGAAACGTTGCTGCTGTTGGCATTGGCCAGTGGATTTCCTATGGGCTTTCCTGTTTCCCCTGTCCTTGCATCCTGCAGCAAATATATACTAGTCCATACCGTATAAGAATTCCATTATTTGACAGATCATAAAAAAAGTAGGGCTATGTAAACAAAAACATTATGTATCCTTCCACCACCATGTGCTTTCCAGCTGACAATCAAAACATGTCAACAGTTAAGGTATAGTATTATTGCAATAGAATCCAAAGTGTGTTGTGATTTTCTTATGGTTATTTTTAGATCTCAGACAAGTAAGGTAATTTGTTTTCAATACAGGCTGCACATTAATCTTACTAGGTTTAGGTGGGTAATGCCAATGGAAAATTATTTCATATTGCAGCAATGGATAGCCTACTCTTCAGTAGTTCAGTTAATAGCCTATAACAACTCAAAATTTAACATCATGGTGAAGACGTAAAACACGGGAGTCAGACTTGGAATTTGGACGAAAAACGGCAAATTTCAAAGTTAGTAAACTACAATTTTTTTTTTGCTTACGACTACTTTTCATCACTGTAGAAACATTTTTTATTAAGAAACTTTACCTGTAAAACCAATAGTTGAGTCCCTACACAATGAGTAGCTACTCTTGATATTTACCCTGGGAAATACGTAGGCTTAAGTTTTCTGACCTTTTCTTCTGGTAATATGTAGGCCTACACTTTTGCAGCTGACAAGCACAAAATCTCACGCGGACTTGATATTAAATGGTACCACTTACTTGCCATACATTCAACTACAAATTATAACATATAAGTGTCAAAACTGTGCAGCGAAATTTTGATATTTTCTAAATCACTGCAAAACTCCATAACAAGGCCTTAAATTGGACAGCTTTTAAAAAGTGGAACCAAGCAACATTTTTTTAATTGTTAAGAGTTATGTACACCAAGTACATAATAAAATTTTAAATTTTGCATATATAAATAGAACCAAGCATCATGTGAGTTTTGCTACCTTCTGCAATGTACTCAATCAACCATCACACAATCAACTTAACTTTGCAAGTTGTATGTTGCCTTATATAAAAGCTGTCCAAATTACACAACTCCATGTAGCTTGTTATCATTTATGCGCAGCATCCATGTCTGCTCTTTCCTGCAGAGATGCTAGGAAGTAAACAGGGCTCCGATAAAATCTTAGGATGTATGCAATACTCTGCGTAAGTAGAGTAGACATATTTTTGGGAGTGTTTAGTGGGTGGGTGGGGGGGTCCTGATTTCTTATGAGGCTGTGAGGTGGAATGCAAGGGCAGGCAGATAAGGTGTACCCTAAAATCCCTGTGGCCAACTGTAAAAATCATATCATCCCCACCAGGAACTGAATCTAGATTGCAGTGGTGGGAGTCAAATTGTGTTGACTATTACACCACAGTGGTCCCCTCACCCTACTGAAGACCATTTATTGATGAATGCCATACCAATTAACACTGTTTTTACTTCAGAGTTTGTGATCAGTTTGTGTTTGGTTATGAATCGTAATTTATTTAGTACCTTAGAATGCTAATTGTTTCATTGAGTTTCTTGTCATTCTGAGTAAATAGAGTATGTATGTGCTGTTTTTTTTATTATTATTACGTATTGTGGTTTTACATCTGCAAACTTTACATTTTCTAGTGTCCCAATCGGTGTTCCAGGAGGAAAGTCAGGATGTATGTTCACACCTGTGAATGTTGAAATACTTTGCTATGAACCAGAAGTAGTTGGAAGTAAGTACATCATTAAGAATTAATTTTGGATTTTAATTATTAGGTTTGTATTATTGTATTGTCCTAAAAATTAATGTTTAATTTCTCATCTAATCCCAAAACGGGAAGGAAGTCACTTTGTAAAATTAAAGATCTATTATAATGGCTTTGTATTAATGAGGTGTCATTTTAGCTTAAATGACATGTAGCGCAGTAGAACAATAGTGATGAATGGCTGGCATATTATTGATTAAGTTTTGATAATTTGAGCCCAAAACACATTTATTGTGACATGCACTCAGTCGTGGTGAAATATTGTGCCCAGAATAGTGCACACTATTGTGTGATATACTAAGCTGTATGCATAGTGTGAAGGAAGGAGTGGAAAACATTAGTGATGTGGGAGAGTGTTTTCAGTAGGCCATTATATGCCCTACGTTGTGTTGTTCCCCTAACCACTGCGGACATGAAGCTCTGATGAGATGCTGTACGAATTTCACTATCACAACCCTCATATTTTGCCTCTGACTTGCATGTATTCATGCACAGTTTTATTTATTTATTTATTTTTTTTTTTTTTTTAAGTTTGTGGTTGACTGTGAGTCAGTCACCTCTAATGAGAACCTTTTACATATTTTCCTTGTTACATAATTTGTAGGTTTTTTTGTACAGTTTATATGAATTAAGTTGTGGATAATTCACATATGTGCATGAGTTTGTGAAAATAATGTTGTTGACATATTTAAAATTTTTAATCTACCTAAATTTGTACTCAAAATTATTACTTTCAGAGATTTAGATAAATGCAGTGCAATTTTATAATTTTATTTAATATTCTTTATTTTCTGAGGCTTTCAGTTACCAAGATTCTCTTGGATTCTGTTTAAAAATTGAGACATTACTGCTGCTTTGAAGGTAAGGCAGTGTAGATATTTGGTTGACAGAAACTATTGTTTTAGTAAGAGATTTTTAGGTGTAAGTGTACTGTAGTTCAATGCATATTGAAATGCTTATTGAACATATGTTTAGGTGACTAGAATTAAAATAGGAGTTTATTTATCAATGTGTATACTTAATCACTACTCGTTCATGTACTGTATTAGCTGTTCTTAATGACGTGAGCACTTTTTAAGGTCCTGCCTAAAAGCATTGTACACTAATCAGGTAGTTTAATGTTAATATGTATGTCAATTTTCCTAAGTGTAAATGGCCGATACATAAAAATTTAAGTGCTCACATTACAGTTTACAATCTGTACATACCTAATTACCTAAAAAACAGAAGTTAATGATGTATGTCAATTATTATTTCTAAATTTAAATTTTCCTTTTTTAACTGTTTCTGACATTTAAAATAAACTTCTTAAATGTTTACTGCTTTCGTTGAGGTGAAACTGCATAAAATAAATTTTTTTGTGTTCCTTTCGGTTTCAAGAATCTGTGAATAGATTTTTTAATTTAATTAAATGAATTACAGTGGAACCTCTTTGTATTGAACCCTAATGTATTGAATGTCTACTTCTATGGAACACATTCTGTGGTCCCATTTTTTTTATTTGTCTGCATTTCAAGACAACATCCATTGAATGTCTGCATGTATAAAATTTTTTGTGTCAGTCCCTTGAGAAATGATGGCTAGAGGTTCCACTGTAATTATTATTATTTTTTAAAAATTTTGATATAGCCCTGAAGAAAGCTTATGTTAATTGTGAGGGTTGTAGTGCGATATGATTTGCTTGTGTGCAGTCCAGCTATGCCAGAAGACCATGGGGCTGACGAAGAAAACCGTTGAGCCCATGATGGACCTCACACAGGTGGCGGAGGCCTCTGAGAAGCTGACGGTGCTGCTGGAGAATGTGCTGGTCTATGTCGAGGATGTGCTGAGTGGCCGCTCACAGCCGGACAATGCTGTGGGAAGGGCTCTGCTGGACATGGTCAACAGTGTCCCGAAGATGACACCCGAGGAGTTCGAGAACATGTTCAACTCCAATGTGAAGGTGCATGTTTTCTCTTTGAATGCTTTTGCTGGTAATAGTGTATTTCTGACAGCCCTTGTTAGTTTTTTCTTGCTCTAGTGCCGGCTGGTTCATGTAGAATTATAGAAAACATTGCTTTGCTACCATTACACCAGATTTTAAGTGTGGTGCCTACTAGTGATGCACCGATCACACTTTTTCGATTACGATTACCGATTACCGATTAACCAATCAATAATTGTGATTATCGATTACGATTATCGATTATTAGCATTTTAACACATTTTGCTTAGAAATTGAATTTGAAAAAAAATTCACTCCGTTAACAATATTATTTAACTATAATTCTTTGGCTTAAATCACATTCTAAAAGT
>PNEQ01002706.1:0-16328 GCA_003012365.1 Medauroidea extradentata | reverse complement strand
TAACCTTAATAAGAGTACCGCCATCTTGTAATGCATTTACTTTTCCACTGATGTGTGTTTACGTTCTTACGTATATTCCTCTATGATCACTGACCAGTTTGTAAACGTAAACAAATGGTTTCAAACTGTCGTTTACAAGATTATTTTTCATATTTAGCCCCGATGTTATATTTGTTTTGCGTTGTTAAAAATTTGAATGCATAAAAAAGTAAATGGCTTGGCCTAATAACCTAAAAAAACGTACTTACACGGTACCATTGGCTGTTACAAAATACAGGAAACTAATGAAAGTATGTGTATTGCCAGGTTATGTACGAAGTTAGCCGCATTTATAAGATAAAATAAAATATATTTCATTTAGTTTGTATGATTATTTTTTCGCTATTATTGAAATAAGTACCTAATTTTAAAAATCAAACGTAGGTTATTGAAAACTCTAATCGGTTTTATTTAATGTTAATAATCGACGATTACGATTAATCGGATTTTCCAAAATAATCGCGGTATCGATTAATAGTAATCGTAATCGGTGCATCACTAGTGCCTACCTGGTGCTGTTAGGCAGATTGAGAGCTAAAGAATGAAGGAGCAGTAGGTGACGTTGATTCTCATATCTAGTGCCCTACAACGCTTGCATATAAGGCGCTGAACTGGCACACAGCATTTCCATGGTGCCGTTGGAAATACAAAATTTGAAGCAGCTGCCTTATTGTTTATTGTTAGATAGCCTGTAACAAAGTCAATTGTGGAACTTGCAAGTAGTAACCTGGGTACGTACTAGATTTTTATGTACAGTGGAACCCTCTTATTTTTACACTCGAGAGACTTGGAAAAATTGTTGTAAAATGTAGGAATGTGTCATAAGAATGTTTCCTATTTAAAATCAGCAAATTAGACCACAAAAATTGTGTACATACAGTAAAGCACCACTACAACAAACTTCAGTATTAAGAACACTTCACTATTAGGAACCAACAATTTGGTCCCAACAAAGTGCAATACTTTTACATGTAAGTAACTTTCAGTATAACAAATTTTTTTGCTAATTTTTTTTTTCGATTTATTAAATATTCAATACAAAGAACACTTCTCATTCAATGAACTATAACTCTAAACATCAACACATGTGCCAAAGGCTCTGAAATCTGTTATGCAATTGGAAGTTTTATGCCAACCCGTCTTTGTAAATTCCATCATACAGCCTACACTAAAAGTAACTGGAATCTTTAAAATACCGGTATAGTCTACTCCACAAATGAGTGCAATTTTTGATAGTTTTGTTGCATGTAACCTTGTGGTTATTTGTGCATTACCATTTGGTGTCCAAAGTTGTCAGTTCTGTCACCAAAGTTTTACTTTCAAGCACCCTTCTTGAAATTTTGTACGTAGTTTAATAAAAATTAAATATTGGCCTTGTTTCTGAAATTAACATCTGTGAGCTGTTAAAAAAATACATATGTTTGTTTTTCAAATTTGTAGAAGAAACTAATTACTGCCAAAAATGTTATTTCAGTATAAAGAACTTCAGTTTAACAAACAAATAGTATTTTGGGTCCATTGGAGTTTGTTATAGTGCAGTTTTACTGTAGTTGTATAATGTGGGAAAATGAAAAACTGCAAGGTGAGGAAGCAAAAAGTCAGTATTAAGAGCTTGAAAAAGTAGTACCATTCTAAAAGACATAGGTAAATAAATATAAGTAACTCGGGCTGTTTAGTAAAGTATTAACTTTTATTCTTTTACTGTTTGCTGATGCAACATAAAAACCATGTTCTATAGTCTATGTTCTGAAAGTGTGTATGAATTCTTAAAATCCTTGTGAATGCTGTTGCAGCTACCCATTTTGTTGTCAGAATGTGTAGCTTAAAGTATTCAACCGTATTGGTCCCATATGAGGTACTTTGTGCTATTTATCTTTTTTTCTGTTTTACTTGCGCTATTAGTCTTAAGACTGGAACAACAAGCGGAGTTGGAATTGCTGGTGTTTTGTATTGTTTGGTTGTTTAATAGGGGAGAAATGTTAAAAAAAAAAAAAAAAAAAGGTAGGTAACTGTAAGAAATGCACCTATGTACATATACAAAAAGCTTCAGAAACAGAAATTAATTTAAAACTCTGTCAAAATATGAACCACAACATTCATTATTGGAATGTTGTTGGGAACTACAGGAAAATCACAAAGCAATAAATGAAGTTACGACGTGGTGATTTGAAGTATAGTACAGTATAGGTCAGTCGGGATAAAGTAAGCACTAAAGATTTAACCTTTGAAAAAAAAAAAAACTTGCTGTTACTGCATACATATACGTAATTCAACAATAACAAGAGTTACATTATTGCATGTATGGTTGGTAGCGAATCATTGCATGTAGTTCCGTGTATTTTCCTATTTGATTACAACATTACTGGAAGAACATCAAATACAGTCGTCCTCTATGTATTAAATATTTATTTATGTTCTTATTGATGTATCTACTGAATGTATAATTTGATTTAATTAGCACCTGCACAAAGTGACTCAACCGAGCCGTTGGCACATGCTGCTAGTGCTTCAGAAGTAGTTAAAATTTCCACCGACAGGTGGCATCAGAGTTAGGTTTTTGCAGCTTCGCTTGGAAGCAAGTTGAGTTATTGTGTTTGTCCAGTGTTCACATTGGTAATCTGTAATTTGTTATGTTATATGATCGCCAATCTGAATATCGGGAATTACAATCAACATTTTTTTTCTGTTTCACACACAAAAATTACATTATTTATTGTTTGTGTTAAGTACGTTGTCGTTAATGGCAGTATGCTGAACGGAACTTGAATTCTTGACTTGTGTGTAATTTTTTTTTTGTGGCAGTTTTGAGTTACAATATACTGTACTATGCACTCATTTATAAGGTTCTTAACAGCAATAGTTTGTGTTGTATGAATTATTATAACCAATGCACAGAAACCAGTGTTATAAGACGTTAACTCGCAGGTATTTATAACTAGGATTACTAATGATTAATGAGTATAGCATACATTCAACACCGGTGCATTTAATGAGTAGATATTATAGATAACATTTATCGGAGCAGTTTAATGTAGTTGTAAACATTGTACAAGCCTGTGTAAATAAAAGTACGTGGCAATGTTTATATTTACATGCAGCAGAAAGATATAAACTGGCAGAAAATATAAACTAATCAGGACTTTTTTGAATGCTAACTTTAATCTGAGTCACCTATAATACTACTCGACCGTGACTAGTCCCGCGGGATAAATGCGAACTGCCGCTGTGTTTTTCTTGATGAGCACATGCAACTGATGTGGCGCATCACAACACCGGCCATAATACTGTGGCACAGGCAGCTGGCTCGGTTTTCGCCGCGCTACGTGTCCACTGACCGTGTGCCATGAACTCATGTCAGGCGTAGTACATTTCCCCTTAAAGGAGGACTAGTTGTCATGGTCAAGTAGTATGTATGTTATTACATTTTATATTATATATAATGACTTTGTGAGCTCAAATATTAAAACTGTGTTGAAATAATGTGCTAACATGTACATACATATAAATTGTTCTTATAACTGAGAAGTGTTACAGTTTTTGTTGTTTCTCATTTCTAGACCTGTCAGTTTTTAGAAAACGGGTGATACCATGCATTACAAAGGTGCCCATAACTCACACTGTACTAGTTTTAAATGCATGTAATCATTGTCTGGTCAAGTCAAGCAATCATTGTGTTTTAATCAACTATTTGTACTTTGTTCTAGGATCTTCTTATGGTTATAACCCTGTCGCAGTTAACCAAGACACAATTGCAGTTGAACGAAAAGCTGACACTTCTTACAACATTATAGAAATACTTTGAAGAGATGTTGCTTCCTTTTTGCATTGTTTGTGTGAATATTTTCTCTTAAACGAAACAATTCTGAACCAGTTGAAATACTAAACTACAATAAAATGACCAGAAAAATCTTGTATGTATTTGTAACTTGATTGTGGGGGGTACCAGCAGTGAACATGTTCAGGCTGATACCCGAGGAGTCAAAATACACTGAAATCCCATTTTACATGAACAAGCAATTTTTATGTCATTGAAATGATACATGGGATCAGAATAATAACGGTACAGTTTACCCTGGTTAGTATTTCTGCTATTATAAAACAGACTGGCAAAAATTATAGGCATATGTTTATTAGTCGTAATCGTCAATAGTTAATTTATTCCATGATCTCCATTAGTTTTTAATTTCACCATTTACACTCACTACAGCACGACAAAACTTAAGGTAAACAAAACACACAAAGCCGTCTTGCAAGGCGGCAACGAACATGACTGCTGGCTCTTTTTTGATTGGCTGAAACGAACAACACTCCACCAATAAGATGTCTTATGATTGGACATTCAAAAGAGAAGTGGCTGTTCCATATTACCCACGCTGTTGAGTATTCAAAGCGACAAGTACATGATCCCAACTGAGTACAGTTAATTTATTCATTCCTACATAAATTTCGCCAAAATAAAAACACATTGTTAAGAAATCAAAACATGTACATATAAAAAATGACACACGAAGTTTATAAATGTACTATGATTGTGTGAGTAGTGTAAAATTTAATCTCCAGGTGATCAAAAAGTGATCCAAATGAAGTTTGCTTTGTGGGCTTGAAACGTTGCCATGATCGGACAAACCTAAAGTATTCTAGAAGCAATTCTTAGCAGGGTAAGTTTCGTAAATGTAACTTCTTGCAGTATAACGTGCACAGTAAAAAAAATTATAATAGTGAGTTTGAAACTGATTTTACAATGCTGTTTGTTCTTACAATAAAAACAAGATGCACACTAACGATGCTGTGTACTCCACGGGCCACATTCGTTTTCGTGTAGTACCAAGATGGCGTCCAATCGAGGAGTCACAACACCATTGCCGTATCTCACGTGCATGCTGCCACGCTAGCTAAGCCGATAACTGTGATTCTCACGTGTGCTTGTATTTATTATGTTTACTTATAATTTTAAAAATAATAGGTATTTTGCCTGCTATATTGATGATTGTTGCTTGTTAATCTCTCGTATCTATGAAAGTGCTCATGATGATACCACTTGTTTTTACTAAACATGTATGTAATATACTGCATACACAAACTGACGGTGCACTATAAAACACTTGTGATTACGAATGTCTCATAATATCCCGTACTCCTAGTAGTGGAATTTTACTGTACCGTTATGAAAAAGAAAAAGTAAGTAGGTTTTCAAAATTTAATTTTGTGTGTTACACATGACACAGTGTTATCTAAAGAGTAGAAACACCACTTCAATTGTGTTCAGGGTTCATCAGCCACGTCTCTCCCCACACCTGAGGGTTGAAATTAAGAACTGCCGGTAAATGTTTATTCAGGGTTTACTGTATACGCTTGGTAGGATTATTGGTATTACAGTGCGATACCTGTTATCGGTGAAAATATTATGTCATCAGTTTTGATGAGGTGACTTCGTTAATTGATTTGCTATTTTTTTCATCTAATTTCTTAATTTTTTAATAAATCTCGCAAAGTTTTTGAATGTCAACCAATATTTCAGTGGTAACAAATGTGTGAAAATTATCTGACTTTAGTTAAAAGATTTAAATTAATGAAGCTCTTTACACAAATCTGTTGAGTAAGTAGTGTAAAATGAAGTACTTCATGCTGAGATTTCACTGAATAATTTCGAGTGCACATATCTCCATGCAGTACCTTCTTTACGAGTTGTACATTACGATGTATGGTCAACAGTTTCAACAAGAATTCACCTCACTAAATATTTTGGCTGAGTTTCCTAACATGTATCAGAGAACTGTCACCACTACATTGCCTTCTTACCTGTTATTTATACTTTTTTTATATAAGAAAATGTTATGGCAAGTCTGCAAATATATGTTCAGGAGGAATTTGGCTCAGATTGAAAACTCTGAACTAGCCCATTTAACTTGTTTCAGCAAAGAAGAAAATTTTTTACTGAATTTAATTTGTAAGAAATATTAAATACTGTATACAGTAGAACCTTGCTATTAAGTGGCCTCACGATGCCTGAGATGACCACTCAAAATTAATGCCCACTTAAAATCGAGTCTGACAGATTTTGAACCACCCCTCCCCCCCTCCCCAACCCAAATTACTAAAAATTGCATTAAAACAGTATTTTTCACGATAGGCAGCTTCAGTCATCAGTAATAGCAAATATAATAGATATTTAAATAAAATATTATTTTAGTTATATACGTAATCAGATGTCTTTCAAATAACACTACACTCCAAAACGGGAAGTACGTGACAACCCCCTGTCACAAAAAAAAAATATGGCACCCGAGTCATTTTAAAGAGTACAAAGTGATTTTTCAATAGCTTATTGAAGAGAAATTAGTTAACGTGTCGTTAATATTGTATTTTAATAAATAGGTAGACTTCTTCCAAAACAATATTACACCCCAAAACGGTAAGCATGACCACCTCACCCCAACAACAAATTGTTAATAGTATTGGACACAGAGTCACGTTACAAGTTTAAAGTGAGTTTCCAATTACCTCTTGAAGGAAAATAAGAGGACATGTTTTTAAAATATTATTTTTAACAATCGGCAGAAATCTTAACAAAAAAACAAGATTACGACCCGAAATGGTAAGTAGGACCACCCCACACAAAAAAAAAATGTATCGGGCTCTGCTGAGTTAACCAAATCAAGTACTGCCTCCTCCATATCAGTGTTTGACCCTTTCAGGCTCTTTGGTTGCACTTTGCCGCCCTCCCTTTCCACTGCATTTACAATTGCTTTCCTGGCCTTCCAAATCGAGAATACAGGTAGTCGTCGGCAGTAGTTTGTGCCGGCGAGCGATAGTCTTCAAAAATCTTTCCTGCTCCTATTTCTTTAATAATTTCAAACTTGTCACTTAGCGAAAACGTGTTTTGTTTGCTTCCACTCATTTCACAAAAACAATCTAAATATGATGTCTGTAAATCAAAAGTCAAACTGAATTCCAAGTTGCACACAAGGTCGTAATCCAGTAAAAATACGTAGTGAAATCATATCGTAAACAATCAGTACAGTCAATCCAAATGCAGTCAGTATTCAAAAACAAAAGTAAAGCCAAAATCAATCGGTAGAAAATTTAAAACGTATCCGAAAATTAATAACCACTTACACACAATGCTAACTGAAACTGCAAAGGGAAGCAATCACAAAGTTGGAGGGGGGGGGGGGGACAGGCATTACAGGGAAAGGAGGTGAAGGTAGAAATGGTGAGGGGTGTGTGTAACTTGTGCTGTCATTGGTCGGACTTGTTACTGAAAGGAAAGGAAGCGATCTCGAGGCAAATACCTATCCAGGAGAGTGCTGCAAGGTGGAGTTGGGGAGGAGGTGTGTAACGTTTGTTGTTATTGGCTGGATTTGTTGCTAACCAAGCACTTGGCACTGGGTGCCAGGTGAGATAACTAGACAGTGAGTGACCAGTTTTCGACCCAGAAGGGGGAGGGGGTTGGTTAGAGGTAGAGAAGTGGTAACTGGAGATACGATGCTGTCTTTCTTCTCCCGTGTTGCGCAGGCAGTGTGATGTGAGCAGCCTACCATCAGGCACAGTGCTCATACTCGTTTAAAATTGCATCTGCCGAAGTTCTTGACCAATCTTCACAGTTTTTTTTTATTTTACATCTCAGGAAATGGCAATTGAATGTAGTTACATAAAAATCCATGTATTTTCTCATTACAGACTCACTAACGTGTTTTTAATCAGTTTTTACTGTGGGATTTTTGCACTTATCCTGGGGTTATTCCATATTTTAGACAATTTTTATAATTTTTTGACGGTTCCTGAAAATGACCACTCAAAACCACTGCCACTTGAAACCCGGTACTCATAAAATCGGAGTTCTACTGTACGTACTTTAGCACAAACAATTAAAATACATTTTTATATTTTGTGCGTAATAATAATAATATACATAACTCCCATTTCATAGACACAACTGTTTTTCACAATGCGCAAAACTGCCAAATTCATACAACATGTGTGAAAGTACGAATGAATTCAGTCATTTTCAACATGTTCCATAGTATATTTTAGTTATTGATTTTACATTAATAGACAATTTTTTACATAATGTTCAAATATGCGTGACAGCCCATGATGCTTCAAATGAATTCAGTCATTTTCAACATGTTCCATAGTATATTTTAGTTATTGATTTTACATTAATAGACAATTTTTTACATAATGTTCAAATATGCGTGACAGCCCATGATGCTTCAAATTCATAGCGTAATGTTATATTGTCTCCATCACCAAACTCACGCCGCGTACTTCTCGCAAAAACTCGTCATGCTGGTCGGATGACAGCAGAAAGACTGGGGTGAGGGAAAGTTGGCATCTGCAAACCACGCCAGCATTCTCTCCACCATTACCTCCGGGAAGTCATTTATATAAACACCCTTAAATTACTTCCCAGGAGCTCAAATCTATGTGAATGCTAATTATAGCATCCCCCTAAATTTATTATAACACAAATATAGAGAAAGAAACTACGTGGCTAGAGTTTATATTTTCCTTGTGTGTATGATGTAGAGAGTGGGAGAAGTGAATCTTGAGACATGAGCTGGATTAGAGAGTATTACAAATATTTCTGATTTTCAGTTACTTAGGTGATTTATCTCGCTCTTTACTTTTGAAACTATAGTGTCTTGCATTAAATTACAAGAATTTAAGTATGCAACTAAGTCTGCTGCCCAAAAATTTAACATGCATTTAAGCCCAAATAAGTTCAGGAAATTAAGAATAGGGTATTTATAAAAAAAATGCTGGAATGATTGTGGCCTAAATAAACACAAGGTAAAAAGATTCACGCTGTAGTAGCAAATTTCACGTTTTTCTTCTCAAAATAAAAAATAATAATAATAACCAAATAATGTAACTGATATGTAACCTTTAAGGTTCTGACTGCTTGTGTTTATTTTGCATGAATGTAACCTGACAATGTGCTGGCACAGGGGTCAACTCTGGCATACTCACCACTTGTTTTAAAGCATCTAATGTTAAGGTACTCAACTGGCATGCAGTCTTCCAGTTGACTACTACCTGAACATGACTTCAATCTGTTACTGATTGGAACTTCAGCGATTTACTGTGTATTTTTATTTCCAGATTCCATATGTACAAGTGTTGAATGTGCCGAAAGACAATTCTTAAGTTTGTATGTAAAAACTAATTTAGACTTAAATTAACTTCGAAAATGTTTCACGTTGGTCATTTTTTACTCAGGTACACATGTAAAACAGAAATGGAAAATTAAGAATTGTTGTAAGGGGTGAAAAGTCACAAGTGCTGTTCGTAAACCAGTCATTGTGGCAGATGTGGTTTTTTTAATAATGTGTTTTTTTCTTCTGCTCTGCACAATTTAACCGGGTTGAATCCTTAAGGTCGTTGCCTGCTCAGGCCACAAAAATGTGTGCAGTGGCTGACTGATAGAAAATAATTGTAAAACAGCCCAACATGCGTGACACATGCTTAGGAATAGCATTCAAAGAATGTTATATATGTGTACATCCTTGGCAGACCTTCCAGTACCCTTTAAATCTAATTTTCTTGTGGCTGAAAATAGTGAAAATGAGTGTATTAGTCGTATTTTTCAGGTTTGAACATCTGGTTCTGATTTATAGAAAAGGAATAGGTATGTACAACACAGACTATGTTCAATATTATGACATAAAGGGATAGGGTCGCCACGGAATGTATCGTAGAATCAAGGTATGTGAGAGAAGACTATATGCCTGGTTAGTGACTTTCCCACTAGAAGCTAAGGTGATGCACAAGCCTGGGTTGCACTTAACACTTCTGCACTTTAGACCTCTGACATCAAGGCTACTACATAACTGTTTTAATCACTACACTTGTGCAGGTCCGTAGCCAGGAATTGGGTTTGGGGGTGTTTCTGGTCTATGGTCCTAGAATTTGGGAATGTTATAAAGTAAGACATATCCCTTCCTCCCCCCTCCCCAATAAACCAGGTGGTTCAGGGCCGCCACACCTCCTCCCACCGCCAGGAAATTTTGGATTACAAGGTCCGAAATGCTGCTATTTCAACATAGGTCAGTGATAATGCTTCAAGGTTTTGCCTACAATGCTTATGGAGAAACAGTTTAAATGGGGAATTAGTGTTGAAGAAATTACGTCTCAATGATCTACAGTGTTTTAAAGACATAGAAAATATTGAAGAGCTCAGTGCATTGGTACTAATTGGTTTTGTGTTTATTTTTTTTGCGGTTATTGTTGGTTAAATCAGACCAGTGCCCACAATTCTTTTGTCTATGCCAATGTAAAATTATAACCACATTGCCACAACCTATATTTACAACTTTTTTGTATTGTTCGCAACACATGTTCACGGTCATTCTGTAATCATTTTTAAGTTCACAACATAACATCCCTACAGTCACACTATGGTTCACAACGAAAAATTTAGCCATCACATTGAGGTTGTCGCTATTTAGTTGTAACTGCCAGAACATAGACACAGCCAAGTGTGTTGACAATGGGATGCAGAAGGGGGTAACTGCATTAGGGCCTAGTTCTGCCAAATTAAAAATTTTTTAAAATTTTGTTATGCTTCTTTATGTAAGCATACAAAATTGTCGTCTTTATAAATAGTGTTTGGTGTTAAGCATTGTTGAGTAAAATTAAAATGTAAATTTAAAAAAAGAGGTGGACATGATTTGAAATGTTATGGGCTCCGAACATTTACTTGCATAGGAGCCCGGTAATCCTGCAAACAGCCATGGACAAGACAAATCAACCGTTATGATCATTGATCATGGAGGGGAAGTTTAAGGTCTTCAGTGGTTGCTGTCTGAGATTTTCGTGATTGATGTTGTGAGTTGCAGTGCCATTGTGTGTTTGTGCTATGGTCGTTTCGGGATTGTTGTTATTTCTGCATTTGACTTTGGATTTTGATTTGAACTATATACATAGGCGGCAGGCGCAACTAGAATGGACATTTGGGGAGGGCACAATTCTGTGAATACTGTTATACTCAAGCTACCCCTACCCGTAATCAGTAACGTAGTCAGAATTTATGAATTTCAGACGGGGATGGATGGCTATCCTGTAAATATTATAAAGAATCACGCACCACATCTTCAAGTGGGGGGTCCGGGGAAAATTTTGGATTTCAAAGTGCAAAATAGTGCTATTTTAGCAGTTTTCATTGCTAAACATTGAATATTCTACTGGTAGCAGTATCACTGATTATTCAATATTAAATTAATTGTAATTTTTAAGACCTTGGTTGGTTATTTATTGGGGGGGGGGGGTGCCTTAGTGCCCCCCCTTAGTTGCACCTATGACTTTTTTTTTTTTTTTTCGAACCACTTTTGAATGAGGGCGTTTTCGCTAGCAACACCCAAAGTGTATCTTAAAAAAAGAGCCAGACAATACCATTTGTCTGCGGGTTTTCTTGGATATCTCCCTTTTCTCCCACATTGTAAATTCTGGCACTGCTTAATTTTCACCTCATTTCCCCCTTCACCAATGCTGAGAACCTTGTTTTGTTAAATTTTGACCAAATTTATTTTAAATTGAGTAAACGTTTCTTATTATTAAATTGGGATTTACCAACGTCTCATCTACAGCGAGGTCATTAGAGATGATTACACACAACCTTACACAAAGCCAGAAACAAGTAAAGGAAAATCTTTGCCACAGATTTTTTTTTTCACTAGCTACAGATGAGGTTTTTTATTTATTTATTTTTTTTTATAATGAATCGTCAAAACTTTCATTTAAACTTTGTGTTTACTTAGTCAAGACTTGGTTATGTTCCATAATACCAGTAAGTTGTCCTGCTGCTAAAACTTGTGAGGAGGCGCTGATTTTTGTCTGACTCATAGGTTTTATTCCCAGCTTACAGACTTACTTCTTTCCTCTTCTTTCATTTCAATTGAAGGGGGCCGCGGTGGTCGAGAGGTCAGACCTCTTGCCTCCCACCTCCGGATTTGATTCACGTCGGGGTCGGTGCCCGGATTTTCGCATGTGGGAATCGTGCCGGACGATGCCGCTGGTCGGCGGGTTTTCTCGGGGATCTCCCGTTTCCCCCGCCCTTCATTATTGCTCTGCTTCATACTCCCATCATGTCACCTCCCACCAGCGTTAGAGACCTCGATGTTGAACGCTGACCAAAATATCTCACTCATTCATTTCAATTAAAAATTAGTTTTACCACCATCAGTATATTTTACTTGAGGTGTCTATTTGGAAATACTTCTATATTGTACTATTTTACGTATATGTAACTGTACCAATAGCATTTATCTTAAAAAAAAAAAATTCGGAGCAAGGTGGCGCTACGGTAACACGTTGGTCTCGCATTCATGAGGACCTGGGTTCGAATCCCGGCCATCCTGATTTTGGTTTTCCATGGTTTCCCGAAAACACTCCAGGTGAATGCTGGGATGGTTACTTAACAAAGGCCATGGCCAACTCCTCTCCCAGTTCCTGTCATTGTACCAAAATGTGTTCATCTCTAAATGCCTCGAGGTCGACGTAACGTAAAGCCCACTTACCATACCTAAACATAATTCCAAAATACACATTTCCAAATATCTGCACAGCCTACGTTGTGCATTGCATGACTTAATGCGGTCTCAAAAGTTTTTAAAACATTGTGTTAAGAATCATTTAGTTCGTTGCATTGATGTGGAAAAAAAGTACCGAGCACAGCACTAAGAATAGTCCTCTTTTTATTGCTTTTTTACTAGCTGGAGGCGGTAAAAAAAAAAGGGAAGCGTTATAGGCGACTCTTTCACTCTCTTCAAGGATAATACCGCCTTTATGGACGTCGACTTGTCACGGCTGACACACTGGCGATGAAACTTGTATGCAAGGGGAAGTCATTTCTGTCTGCGGTCAACTATATCGAAAATTTTATTTATTTTTTTAATAATTGTCATATTTGTACGCGATATTGTTTGTTTTATAGATATATATTGAGACTATTTTTTACAGTAATGAAAATTTTCTAGCTTTTGTAGTTTTTGTATAGCGGAACGTCAAAGCTAAATTGGCATTACTTGTTTAATACAAGGAAGGAGGAGAACCAACTAACTTATAGAAATGAAGTAATTCACAATGAAGAACAGTGTCATGGGCTACTTCAAGATATGTATAAAAATCACACTGAATACATTTTGCATTTAAAAAAAATTGTTTAATATTAAATTCAAAATTGTCAAAATTACCGGTATATAACTTTTAAAATACAAAAAAAGTCAGTCCAAATTTTTATAAAGTACATGTATTGACGTAGCCCGTGACCCTGTTGTTCAGTGTGAATTATTTAATTTCTGTACGTCCGTTGGTATTCGTTTCTTGTATAAAACAGTTTTATGAAAATTTGAGCTTTACATGCCACCGTACCAAAAGTATAAAAGTTAGAAATTTTCATTGCTATTAAAATGGTCACATTGTATGTCTACAAGACAAACCATATCTCGTACGGATGTAAAAAAAATATTAGAGCCATTCAAATTCGGTGTGAACTCAGGGGCGTCATATAGGGGGGAAGGGGTGGCAAATGCCCCCCTGGAATTAGAATTTAAGGCGAAATTTTATTTTTTGTATTTTGTTATTTAAATAATGCTAACTTAAGCACATACAACTAAAGTTTTATTATTAAAGTTTCTAATTTATAAATTACTAATTAATAAAAAAGATGCAACAGTGTCACTATCACCAAAAAAAATCTTGCTCTCCCCCCCCCCCCCCCCAAAAAAATTCCTCACAAGAAAAACCTGAAATGACGCCGCTGTGTGAACTCCCCATTTTTTAATCAGATTGTTGGTAAGAGGTGACGTGTGGTGAATGCGGAGAATAGGGCCTTAGCCAGGATTTGTGTTTAAAGGGGTCTCGAATCTGGGAAAGCTAACAAAAGGCGCTTACGGAAACTACTTCGGATCCACTCGACAGCGAGTAAATCGGTCGGAAACGTCATGCGATAAAGATCTACCGGCCCTCAAGATTTCAAAATGTTCAACTCGATCCCGTCGACAGATCCATGTAGATCTGATCTATCCTGCTCGGGAGCAGGGTAGATAGCAGCCAGTAGACGATACACAGGAAAGAGCTCGTAGAACGTAAACAAACAGACTCCCGCATGTTTACATAATAGAACAAATACGCTGTAAGGCGGTTTGGATGGCTCACGGAAAATACGTCAGATCGTAGTATTGTTGTACGAGAAGTCTGGAGCGGTTTAGCAAGTCAAAATGTCACCAGAGTACGTAATTCAGGTATGGAATAAATTATTATTACTAGTACGCAATTTTATTGGCACATACGTATGTTATACCAGCACACAAGGATATTCTTCACTGTTTTAACCTAACATAGGTCTGCCAGATCGGCGACTGAAATTACCGCTTCTGTAGGTTTTGCCATATTTTTTTAAAGGCCACCTAGATACCACTCTCCAGATTTACGACCGCGTCCCGACGAGATGACGAAATTGTCCGTAGGCCTACACAATCACCACTAAAAATATTGTTTCCTGACCAATCATAAAATAATCAACAAGAAAAGAACTCACTTGTTATTGGATGAAAATTTTCACGCCAACAGCTCTTACGACGTTTCACATTCTTATTTGCCGGCATGAAAAAATCGCGAAGAAAACTCGGAGATGACTATCTTAAACGCCATGCCAAGCAAGTTACGCCACATAAGTCATGCCATGTATTCGCTGTGAACGCCACCATTCGTATCACAGATATTCACTTTCTTATGCTATGTTTTTTACTTGTGCCATGTTAATTGTGGACTGGGCTGTACTGTTTTTGGCTGTTTCACAGGCTGCGACGTCATTAGCCAATGGGCGAGTTCAAGGCACCCGTGATTGGCGATAATTCGAGGGGTGGGCTCCGGGCGCGGTCTTGCGAAACTCCCCCATATGGCAGCACAGCTCTCACTTCTGTTCACGAGAAACGTAAAAATTATTGAGAGAAAAAATTTACTGCAATTTTTATTACCATGTTTTTATTTTCATATTTGTACCAGATATTATTTTCTTGTTTTAAAAACAATCTTACCAAACTGAAAAAATTCACAGTGAATAACGTTGATGTACGCTACAAATTCGGCAATGTTCTAAAATAAAATATTTTTGTATTAGAAAAATTATTGAATTTTTAAATCTTTTTTTGAATTTGCATTTTTATTTAAATACAAAAAATTTTATTTTTTATTTGATGTTCGTGAAATTGTAGCCTGTGACGCCTTTATCCACTGTGAATTTTTTCAGTTCGGTTTGTCAGTTGGTTTTAGTGCAGTCCTTAAAATAGAATTACGCAATTTTTTACATTAACAAGCCATTATGCGAAAACTATAGGAGATAAAAAAAATTTCATTAGAGTAAAATTCAGTCACATTTTGTGTCTAAAATAAGAAAAAAATAACTGGTACAAATAAAAAATTGCGATGAATATTGCTGTAGACCGAGCTCTTAACATCGCCCTTGGCACTGTGCCTCATTCACACTGTGAATAGGGTTGCCAACAACTCGGTTTCAAATTTCCGTACTCAGATGAAAAAATTTCCGTACCAACACAAACAATTTCCGTACAGTTTTAAAAGTACGTAAGATTAATTTTAAAATCTATTTTTAATGTCACGTATTACGTGTCAGTGTTTATCCGCTTTGAAAGTTATTAAAATACAAATTAATTTGTGATGAAATACAAATCTACTTCTCCTAAAATCATAGTTCTTACTACAGGTTTACTCGCAAAGGTACGAGTCCCTTTAAATCAAAATGAAAAATATTTTAACACAAAACCAAAAAAAAAAAAAAAAAAAAAAAAAAAAAAAAAAAAAAAAAAAAAAAAAAGTAAATGAAGACAATATTTTCTATAAACAGTGTCTGGATATTAAATTTTGTACCAGTTAGTGTAGATTTAGTGAATGGTTACGGTATTTAGCTACGTTCAAAGGTCGCCTCAACGATTGTATGAACATAGTGTTGCGTGCCATGTTCCTGGAGGCCAGTGGTCGGCGGCTGTTTCGTAACACCTTGAAGGCTGGCCGATGACTCAAAGCCCGGGTGGCTCATAGTGGAAAACCCGAATAAACTACGTCATAGATACCTGTCCCAACTGCGTCTTAACCCTTCGAGGGCGGCCGACGTGACTGCCAGCACATCCGAAACATGATGAAATATCTATTTTTAGACCCCTGTAATGCGGGGAATAACCGACTGTCTGGGCTAGTATAAAAGCACAGAATCGGCACATTTGAAGGGAGTTCGCTATTGGAAGTGCTAGAGGAAGGTGCTACGCCTG
>PNEQ01002704.1:0-14740 GCA_003012365.1 Medauroidea extradentata | reverse complement strand
AAAAAAAAAAAAAAAAAAAAAAAAAAAAAAAAAAAAAAAAAAAAAAAAAAAAAAAAAAAAAAAAAAAAAAAAAAAAAAAAAAAAAAAAAAAAAAAAAATAGAAGTCCTATACACCAGAATGCAAAAATTCTACCGGAAAACTCAATTTTTCACAAGCAAACAGTATGGCTTCCGATCCACTTTTAATTCAACTCAGGCCACACAATCTTATAACAAACATACAAAAATCTATTGATGAATTTATGCAGTTGTCCTATCTATAGATCTTTGCAAGGCCTTTGACATGGTTGACCATGATATACTACTTTACAAACTTGAACTAAGCGGAATAAGTGGTACAGCATTAAAACTTATAAAAAATTATCTTTCATATAGAAAACAATATGTCCTTACCAATGGTGTCCCTAGTGCTTATCATACAGTAATAAAAGAAGTTCCTCAAGGTAGTGTCCTGGGGCCCCTCCTGTTCTTAGTGTACATAAATGATGTAGCTCATCTAAGACTAAACTGTCAACTTCAGCTGTGCGCAGATGATGCTGTTGTTTTCTATGAACATGGTGACGAAATAGATAAAGTTTTGGAGTAGACCTACCTACAGCAAGATCTTGAACTTCTCAATGAATATTTTAGACTTAAGTTACTGTTTAATCCTAAAAAAAAAATTTTTGCACAGTATTCAAGACACCCCAAAGGAAAATTACAACCACCTTCTGCCCTAAAATCTCATCAGCAGCTATCTTAAAACCTGACTCTTTAAAATACCTTGGATTAATAATTGATAAAACATCTTACTTAAAAGTCTTACCAGCCGTTGGGGCTATCAGACGATTAGATGAACATGGCGTGTCCAAATCCGTTAAATAATTGGCTTACAGTTCCCTAATCCACAGTAAATTTTAGTTTCTCAATGCAATCTGGGGGTCAGCCAACCAGAACACACTAAAAAAAAAAAATACAGACTGCACAAAATTATACCCTAAAAAGTTTTTAATCTTCCCTGCCTTTACTGCACAAAAATCTGTGTACTGAAACCAACATTCTTCCAAGCAAAGGGTTACATATACTGTACTTAACTTTATGTTTTAAGTTCCATACATAAACTGAAACTTGATCATAAACTTGTGAATCAAGGAATAATAAAACATTTCCTTTAAAACACATAAGAACCAACTATGGAATGAATACAATCACTTTCTCTGGTCTAAAACGTTGCAACTCACTACCTGACAAAGTAACAGTTACTAAAAGAATACCTGCTTTCAACAGCAAATGTAAAAAATGGATGTTTGAATATATTGCAAACCACTCCAATATCCTTACCTTGTAATAAATTCTTATATGTTAGTTACCATATATAAGTCTAATAAATAATGTCTGTTTAAATTGTTATGACTTATTATTTTGGATAGTTACAAACCTTACTGTACTACATTATTGTAAACTGAAAACCACTCCTTACCTTCTAGCAACTGTCTCTAATGCAGTTATCATATACGGTGTGTGTGTGTGTGTGTATGTGTATGTATGTATGTGTGTATATATATATATATATATGTATATATAGACACACCCACACTTAATAATGCAATTATTTAAATATTTATAACCTCACTTTGCTGTACAATATTACTGTATATTGCAAACCACCTCAACAGCCTCTCATTCTTGCTACTGTTCTTATGTTCTTAGTGTAGTTATCATACACCAGTAGGCCTATGTTAAATAATACTATTATTTAAGTGTCATGGTGTAATATGTTGGGTGGTTACAAATCTAATGTGCAATATTACTGTATATTGCAAACCACTTCTATATCCTTGTCTCCTAGCAACTGTTTCTAGTGTTGTGAGCTGGGCTAGCTCACCCTTATTTTGTTTTCCATGGACTTGGTGATATAATATGATGCTGGATTATATATGCTACTGTAAAGGATATTATAGACTTTGAATAGTGCGCCTACGAGCCCCGCCAATGAACTCGTTATCCCCCCCCATCTCTCTCGCCGTCATACGTTCGTCAAGCTTCGGGCAGCCTCGGCCACCTTCGTGTCATCCCTTCCCCTCTCCTCCCCTCTCCATACGGCTTCCAAGCCGTCCCGTTCCTGGTTACCTCGAGGCACTCTGCCTCCGCTCGCCGTCCAGCTATGTACTGCAGATCTTCTCGTGACCGACGCGGCACCCGTACCTACTTGTCTTTATTCTGGTAAGCCTTTTGTTTGATTACTTATTTCTCCTCTGCTTTCGCGTTTAGTTTATTCACTTAGTTTCTGTTTCTTTTCCGATATGTGGTGCTGTTTCGGCCACGGGTGGATTGACGTCCCATTAAACCTTTTAGTGTGCTATGTATTTTTGCTTTGTTAAACAAACTTTGGTCAATGTTAAGCAGTTTGGATTGCCATTTGCTGTATTTCATAATACCATGTAATTTATCATTAATAAACACGCCTTTTTATTAAATTCTGTATGAATTTACTTTAGTATTTGCTAGCGACTATGTTACCAAGTCCCAGTGTGAGCTGTAATGTTACCTTTTGGATTGTGTCTGCGAGGTTTGGGCACAGTTGTTACGAGTAATATATTTAATAGTACAATTATTTAAGGTGTCATTACTTAGTATTTTAGATAGTTACTAGCCTTACTGTGCAATAGTACTGTATAAGCACTGTATATGTATTTAAACTTTAAGTACAAAATATGATTGTTTCATCTAAACTGTACTGTCTGTCCAAGTTGTAACTTATTTTTGTTACATAATGCTCCACCTAGAGCTAACCAGCTCAAGGAGTATATTGTTACTTTGTATCACGATGTTATATCTTGTCTCCAAGTAAATAAATAGATAAAATAAATAAGTTGCCCCACAAGGTGTGCAGAATACTAAGTATGAAAACATCAGCACTACATAAGTGCAGAAAGACAGTAATTAAAGATACAGAATTCTGCATTCGATGATGCAGTGTCCGGTGAAAGTGAGGTAGGAATGGAACTGCGTTGGAATGTTCTGGGCACCACCCGGTTAAGCGTGTAGCTGGGAACACGAGGCTCAATGGGTCGTGGTCTGTTCGTGCCGGCGTGCCCCTCTCTCACCTGGCAAATTGAAACAGCTGCGTATCGGAAAATGCAGAGAGGACCTGGAGAAAACTGCACCTTACATGGACACTTATGGGGTGGTCCACACCCCCATACCCTAGGACCTTAAGTGAGCAAGTCCCAAAAGGCGAAACAAAGTAAAACACTGGGCCGGATAGTTGCACACGCACATTACGTAATTATCGCTGGACAAATCAAAGTCCCAAAGCGCTGCATGTCTCTCTCATTCCGTCCGTCGCGGCCGCTGCTTCCAGACTCCCTTCTTCATGCACTGGTAGAGGGAGGGGGCGGCGAAGCCATGTGTCCTGCACTGGCAGATGGCCATGCGGCGGCCGGGATGGCAGGTGTCGCACGTCGGTGTCAAGTTCACACACGCCCTGCCGCCGTCACTGATCCGCCACACACACTCAAGTACCACACATCTGCCATTACCAACTAGCGCACACCTGCCACTGACACACTCTGCGAACACCTGCTGCGACCAGGCGTAACTCCACCTGGCCTGTGGCCTGGTACGATGACAGAGAAAAAGGATAAGAAAATGAGTTAATTTTACCATTTCTACGGTAGGCCTAGTTTAATATGTTGCTTAACCTTTTCCCCACAGGGTATTTTATATAGTTACGACTTAATTTTAAGAAAATATGACAGGCAAGGCAGTCAAGGTTGGAGAAATTGTAAGGTAGGGAACAACATTTTGAGCAGGGGTACATAAAATGGTAATGCAGGAGCAATGGCAATTACAGGGCAGATGCAGTGAAAATTGTAGCATAGGAATACTATAAATACGAGGCAGTGACATTAAAAATAATGTGGTAGAGGTACAGTAAACTGTAGGGTAGGGGAACAGTAAATTGTAGTGATAGGAATATTTAAAACGTGAGATAGGGACATTAAAAATAATCATGGAGCAGAAGTACAGAAAATTGTACAGTAAGGATACAGAAAATTGTAGGGTAGCACAATTGAAAATGTGTGGTAGAGACAAAATTGATAAATAAATGTTCACAACTGTGCTGCCGCATAATGGTGAGATTACATGTTTTCACCTCTAGAAAACCCTCTTCGTAACATCCCTGAACCTACCAACCCCCTTTACCGTTACCAAGTCAAGTCATCCTGCAAAACATTCCATTCCCTCGCCGACCTCACAAGAATTGACTGCCTACCCCACTCCGTTCTCCTCCACACCCTCTCAATCTTCTGGCTGTTGCTTCCTCTCCTTCTATACCCTCCCTTAGTTAGGTGACAATGTAACCCTCCACAACCTCCCTCCCCATTCACAATTCTGTGCACCCTGATCAGTCTTTCAACTCTCCTTCTGTCCTTCAATGTACTCCATCCCAATTCCTTCATCATTACACATGGCCTATAATAACTTCCTCCTCTCCGTCCTGCCCCTGTCTTTTTCACCTACCCTTTACCCATCTCACCACCCTTCTGTACACTCTTTCAATTTCCTTCACTTCAACTTCCACATATGGGTCCCACACTGAAGCGGCATACTCCAGCATAGGCTGTACCATTGTACAGTATGCCTTTACCTTCACCTCGGAGCTAGCCCCATTCAGTATCCTTCCCAGCAAATCTAAAGCTCTTCTCCCGTTCGTAACCACCCTCTCCACCTGTTTTGTCCACCTAAGGTTACTTTGCAGCACAATCTCTTGATACTTATATTGTGTGGTGTCCTGTTTCTCTTGCCCATACTATATGTAAATGACTCTGCTTATAACTCTCTTCATAGTAAATCTAACTAACTTAGTCTTACGAACATTTATCTTAATCTTGTTTTCCACAGTCTACGAACACAACCTGTCAATATCTTCCTGCAAGTTGACCCCACTGCCTACCACTGAGTATAAAACACAATCATCTACAAACAATCTTATTTTGCCCTTAATCCCAAAACCCACATTATTTGCCATAATGGTGAACAATACCGGACCGAACACACTTCCCTGTGGCACCCCTGGTCACCTCGCTGTCCGCTGTCAATTACACCCCTCCTTTCACCCTCTGCCACTGTCTTTGGAGGAAGTCCCCAATCTATTTCCATTTTATTTTGTTTATTTGTCTCACTAGTCCAGTTCTCCTTTGCTTCAAACACTGACAAGTACTGAGCCTGCAGCATATCAGCTTTCTTTCTGTCATTTGTTGCAGTTTTTTCATTCATACTTGTCATTGTTGGGATCCCTTCCCCAACCCCCCTTACCTTTTTCAGACATTCAAAATAATCATGAGGGAGAGATACCATACAGAGAAGTTCAGGGTATTGGCCTAAGCATGGAATTGTACAATAGGGGCACAGGAAATGTAAGGAAGAAATATTTAAAATTATGGGGCAGAGGTAAACAATATTGTAGGGTAGGTGCACTGGATATGTTAAGCAAGGATATTAAATATCATGGAGCAGATGTACAGAAAATTGTAGGGTAGGATACAGTTGTTGGATAGGGGTACAGAAAACTATATGGTAGGGTACAGTTGGATAGTTGCACAGAAAGAAAATTGTAGGGTAGAACAGCTAAAAAATGCAGGGGCAGGGTCATGGCAGAGGTATAGAAACTTTTAGGATACTCACAAAAAATTGTAGGGTAGTTGCATTTTAAAAAATGTGTGACAGTGACACAACAAATCTTGGGGCAGTGTTAAGTGCACTCAAAACTGTGAGGCAGGGGCATAAAAATCATGGAGCAGTGGAGGAATTAGAAATTTTAGGGCAGCAGCACTATTTGTAAGGCAGATGCACTGAATATTGTAGGGCAGAGGGATTTGAAATTTTAGGGCAGAAGCACTGAAAATTGTGGTGCAGAGGCACTAAATAGTGTAGGGCAAGGGCACTAAAAATCATATCGGACAGTGGCAATAAACACAGCAGGCCAGAAACAGATCATTACATTAACCCTTTTTAAGCACACACACATTTGAGCCCAGCTAGCAAACCCACAAGACTGGGACAGTACATTAAATAAATAAATAAGCCACCCCTAATGTTCGTCAGCAGCAGCATTTGTATAGGCATATATTTTAATAACCTCTTCCTAACTTCTCGTAATATGAAAATAATTAGTTTTAACATTCCTACAAATATGCGCAAATACAGTTTTAATAGTATTCATACACATTATAACGTCCTAAGTTGTAACAATCTCCGCCCCTTACAGTATTATTACCTAACTATGCATGCTATACTAGTCGCAAGGCCCAGCACAAATGTATTTTCCCACTACGTGTATTAAATTCTTTCGTATCTGACAATATCAGTTTACGTGTGAAGTTCTGCCGCACTCATGTTTCACATTATTTAGGTCTAAACGAAAGTATTTGTATTTTTTAATGTAATTACAAAAATACGTCAGGATGCCGTGTGGAGTTTTCAATGTTAAACTTTCAAAACAAACATTTGTTTGGAAGCAGTACTCTTGTGTGACATCACAACTAATGGTGTCCATTGGAATCCTTACGATTTCAGCAATTCATTGTAACTTTTTTGTATTGTATTCTATTTGAGGTTAGAATGTCTGTTTGGTGGAAGTTGCGTATATCGTACCATGTAAACATGCCATAAATCGCACCTTGTGCGATTTAGGACATGTTTTTTTTTTTTTTTTTTTGTTATTTGTTTTAGATTTTGGAATGTCTAAGCATGAATACAGAATGTGGAAGCCAGATGATATGGCACAAACTATAAAAGAATACAAGGAGGGTAAGATAGGCTTAAATGTATGTGCTAGATAATATAATTTGCCAAAATGTACACTACTAAGACATTTTAGAGTAGAAATGAAAAGAGGTGTTTGGGGCATTTGTTCGGACCGAACCAACCGCCTTACAAACTGACCTCCCAATAGATGGTGAAAAATAATTAGTAAAGGACATTTTGAAACTAGAAAAATATTTGTTTGGTCTAAGTATAAATGACAAACGTAACATACTTACGCACTGCATTGTATCATTGTTAACTCAACAACGAAAATAAGTTACACAGCAACGAAATACAGGTGGCTGTGTGTCGTTTTTCTTTAACCATATTTAACTTACGTTACTATTTTTTCAATCTTAAAAACATCAATGAATAAGAATATAAGTTCAATGTGTTCAGTTAACAGGCCGTTGAAGTGTGGAATGAACATGAAACGAATAACGCGAACTGCTTCATTCCTCAAACTATATAGTTCAACCGACCTATTGGTTATAATACCTAGGAAGTTCGCCATCACAATATATGTCCTAGTGTCTCTCCTCTCAGTCGTTTCAACTAAAAGTTGTACCTATCTTTAATTGCCTACATTTTGTTCTGAAAAATAGCTTATATTTCTAAACTCTTCGTAGTTAATCTAATTAATCCAGTCCCCAAAATCATATGTATGTATAGGTGGTTTGCGATAAAGTGAGCATTTTTAAAGACTATCTTCTCTAGGAATTTAATAAAATATATTTTATTGTGCCTTCAGATGTTAACGATTTAATATGGTGTAATCTATGATCTCAGATTGTTAATAAGATGTCTTTGTTGATAAAAAAAGGGGCAGGAAACTACAAATAATCTCCAAACCAGGGTTTCAAAAGTCCTAATTTTATCCCGATTTACCTATATGTGCATTGTACATACACTGAGTGTGGCAAAACAACAGTGTAAAACATAATTAACTTTTACAAAATTGTAAAACTTTCTATCCACAGCAGCTTAATATTGTTACAACACACAGCTGGTCCAGTGCCGGTAACAAAATACCTATGTATGGGGAGGTAGTGTGTTTTTCTTTAAAAATATTTATAGTTTCTATTTCTTTAATATTAGTATTTGTAGTGAAATATTAAAGAATTAAAACAGAAGTTCAATGTGTTAAACATGGAACATAAAACACAAAACGAACGACACCAACTGCATCGTTTCTTGATCTATGTCTATCCTTGAACTGCTCGAACTAGTTGGTCAGCCGACCTAGCGCTCCAAGTTCGCGATGTATGTTTTTATTCTCTCCTTTCAGTTGTACATACCAGATAGTTTCCACCACACAATTGGCGAGGGAATATTGGGGAGAACATAAAACGGTTTGCGAGAGAGATTAAGGTAAGCAATGCGCATGCGCAGACAACTGTAAATGCAATTGACACACAAGTGGCGGGGAGAGAATCATGGTGCATGTGCAGTGGCATTTTTTACTGCGAACACACAAGGGAAATGTGATAATATTAGATTTTCGTGCAAAGAACTAGTTCTGTATTTCGCTTAACCGGCCAACCCAAAACGAACTGGTATTTCAGGAATTATCCAACCCTAGTAGGTTCACTTTTTGAACACTTACGGCCTTACAAACTTTATTTGGTTGACGTTTTAAACCAAAATGTATTATTCTCGACTGTATCTGAAACAGTACTGTACAATTAAGTTGTAATAAGCAATCACTCCAGACTTGGAATTAAAGTGACATAAACTCAAACCCAACACTAAAATGTCATAGTAATAAATTAAATGTTCTGTCTTCACTCCAATCAACTGAATGCTAAGTGCCATTAAAATCTTCGTTATTCAATTAAAATTCTGTAACTGAGCATGCATTAATTACGAACAAATTTTCCAAGTTGGCTTTTAAGAAACTGGAACCATTACCTAAATTTAATTATGTTTTTTAAATTTGTGAAAATCTCAAACACATTATGCCTGGCGGACGGTAGCAAACGAAAACAACAGTCCAATTTCGTCATATGTGTGTTAGACAATAAAAATGTGTTTTCAATGTTTACGGCAGTGTTTGAAAATACAGCATTTCAAAGCTCAGTAACTTAAAAATTAAAATGTGCATAGAATTACTATTACTTTATGTGGTTGCATTTGGTGCAAAAATAAGTCTTAAGTATCATATAAATATTAAATTGTTTTTCTAGGGTCTATCCCCATTCCCATAGCTACCTCCGGTTTCCCAACAGCAGCAGCAAGTGTGAGGTCTCCAGTTCAGATATGAGTGCCAATCAATGCTCTCTCTCCAATATCAACACAGAGTTCTTCAGCCACACACCCCAGAAGAAAGTGGGCTATCGAAAAAGCTGTGGTCCGTACTGAGAGCCCACACAAAAATGTACTAACGGCCAGCAGAGAAAACAGAAGAAAACACAGAAAAGACAGGGAAAGAAAATGAAGTTTTGAATACCTATGAAGACTGTTCCATCAGCAGAAGTTGAGGTTGAAATAGTCAATAGTAGTGCCAATAAAAAACATTCTACTAAAAGTGATTTCCATATTAACTAGGCTATAGTGGCGTAAAACATACTCCAATGTTACAACTGGTTAACTAGGATGTAGTGGCGTAAAACATACTCCAATGTTACAACTGGTTTACATATTAAACTTTTAGATCATATTTTCATAGGGTGGAGTGATTTATGCAACCTTCCCTTATCATGTGCCAGTGATGTAGCTACTCGTGTAAATTGCTTTTCTTCACCTAATTAGATAATGCTACAGCATCTCTGTTCTTCAGTAGGCCTACTATCTTTTTTTGTGTCTTATTTAATCTGGATAACATATTTAATAGGCAGAAATAAAGTATTTAAAGGTGGTGTTTAAGTATTAATTTATAAATAAATAAGTCACATTTTCACACGCATAAGTAAACAAATGAAGTGACCGGAAGCAGATGGGTGAAAGTTAAAAATCAAAAATTTGTAGATAATGTAAACATTATTGCATAAGAAAGACTTTCTTTCTGCAGAAGGAATACAAGTTTACACTTCCCATTTAAGATACTTCCTAGTATAGTCTGTTCACTATAAACTGAGCACTCAGCAGAATTTATAATAAATTAAAAATATGTTTTATTGGGCCAATATATGTTATCTTTGGAGAGTGTTGAAACATTTACACTGGTTTTTAGTTATATGGAAATTTTTATATTAAAAATAGTAAAGATAACTGCAAAACGGCCAAAAGAAAACTTACTGCAGTGCTCACTTTATCGTGAACGGCCTATAATAGTTTGAAGAACTACTAAACAATATATGTTTTCCTTGATCAGGGGTGTAAAATTTTATGAATTAATATCACCTTGATCCCAAATCATTTGAGCTGAGTGCACATGCTACAATTTTTCTTAAAATTTTGTGTTCTGCATTCTTTACAAGTTTCTTTAACAAGCCGATGTACTAGGTACGATACAAGATTTCGTTTCACACATTACTGGCTACTTAAATAGTTCTGTCCAGAGCAGTTTTCAAAATAATGAGTTTGTCAACGTCACTAAAAGATTTTTACTGTGGTAGTTTTCACTTTTCACAACATACAAACAAGGCTCTGCTCTAAAAGCATTTAGTAATACTCGTAACTTCTCTTTCGTCCAATTACTTTCCTCCATGTTTATGTTTCTCAATACTTGCGCGCGCCAGAACTTCTAGTGTTGTTGTTTTGATGAATTCTGATTGGCCGCTGGTTAAATATTGTAGTGCAGCTCGCAACAAAAAACGGATGCCAGAAATTAGGCAAATCCAGTACCTGAGCTCGCAGGGCTGCTAGTAGCAGGCGGTATTTTGAGTAGAGAAGCTAGTAACTGAGCAAGAACGACTCCTAGTATACAATACTTTAAAGAATATTGCACCGTGTGCGGTGGGCTTTAGTAATAGGATAGAAAAAATCTAACTAGATAGGAGATAATGAAAATATAGTGAAAGTAATAAACATGACAGTAAGATGATAATAATGTAGGCCTATGTTTACATCGTAACTGTAGTCATATGTAGGACATAGTAAGTGTAGTCATAGTGTAAACGTAGGTATCATTAGCTGTATTTATATGAGGGCATATACATATTTCATATTTGTATGTTTGTGATCCTGTGTGCATATTTGTGTGTATTTGTACATGCCCTTGCAAATGTGGAGTGAATTATTCAACCAGTAAATTTAGTAATTTTGATTGCGTTTAGCGATAATGTAAGGGGGGGGGGTTGGGCCGAATGTGAACAACAACATAGTTAAATTCTGACTATTTGTCGTAAAACACGTTTCTGTTCAGACCATAAGTTTCTTAATTTAGCCACGTTTCTACGGAGTGTTAAGATCTTAAGCAAAATAAGAACACCTAGGCAAAGTGATAATATTTAAATTATAGGTACTGTTTAATTTAGCACTTGCTATAGCACCTGAGAAATGTAATATACCACAGTAACTTTTGTTTTGCACCGCTAACTCTTCAGCAAATATCTTCAAGTTTAAACGACAAAAAATTCAGCATCCAAGCCGCACAGCAGATCAACTGCAATTAGAGGGCCTAGCACAGATTGTACAGATTAGTGGTTTCATCAGAAGGAGCCAGAGTGTACGTGTTTGGGCATAAAACAAAATGAGTCTATTGGAGTGTAAGTGCTGAGAGTTTGGTTATAAGACACATATTTTCATTCATTTTGGCTTGTCTGCTGCATCAGAAAAAAATCAATCTTAAGTAATGTGTATTTCGTTCAAAACAAACGTAAAGTTTGCATAAGAATTTGATTAGTTTTGCTGTGTCTTTTCTGCTGAATGAAAAGAAATAGCTGATTCGTTTAAATACTCTACTGCACATTAAACATTGTTATATGGTTGCATTTATTTCCTATCCTGATAGTACTGAAAGTCAAAAGGATGTGACATAGGCGAACTACTAACAAGATAATCATGAGTTGAAAATATTGCTATAATTTTATTGGTATTGTATGTGTAGCTTTGTTAATAATCACATGAATAATGATTAAAATTAATAATGATTACGAGTTTGTCACTTACATCCCTTCGTTTCTAATTTTTTTCAAATAAAAACAGGAATGTACTATTAATTTGTTATTATTCTGTTCCTAGTGTAACTAGTATTGAACACAAATCCTACATGCATATATTCTGTTCACTTGAAGCAACCTACCAACGATAAGGCAAAAACTTGTGCTTTTTCCAGTTGCAGAAATTTATCTTCAGCCAGTTCAGTACCTTTTTATCAACCCGCCAGATGAAAAAGTCTCTGCTCACAATGAAAGAAGCACTGCACTCCTTCTCAGAGATACAGGAGGAACAAGATACTTCACTGCTGAGACTAAACTGTATGGTAAGAGAGGCCACTGCTGCTGTTTGTCACAGTCTCGCTCTGTCTTTTTTATTAATTTTTTTATTTTATCGCTTTACAGGCCCTCAAACTGCATAAGGCCTTTGTAGAGCTACACGAGGAGAAGGGTGTAAAAGTTGCTCAGGGCCTATTTAAAGAACTATCCTAGCATTTACCTGGAGTGATTTTGGAAAACCCTTGAAAACCGAAATACAGATGGCCGAGACGGCGTTCAAACCCGGGTCCTCCCGGATCCAAGGCGGTTGTTTTACCATGATACCACCCCCCTCCCCACTCGTAGGTTTCATTAGACAAATATCAAGTAGGCAAATGGAGGCATGCACAAATGTATAGAGTTTAGTATTAAAATTACACAGACCAATAACCCCAACGGCAATAACGTATTTGCCGGCGTATAAGACAACTATTTTTACATATTTTTGGCCCTCAAAAATTGCTGCTAGTCTCGTATGAATGTGTGAAAATTGTTTGTTTGTATTATGTTACAAGGATTGCGTTTTCTGTCACAAATTAAAACAAGTGCCCCGTTTTTTGATAAAATTTACGGTACGAAATTTTTATGAGCATTATATTCTAAACATAGGTTACTTTTGCATCAAAGCTAAGCGTGCGTCACTTGGCAATCAATACAATTGGAGCGCATGCCTAGCTCCTTTGTTTTGCCAGTACGCAACTCTCGGGCGAAGAACACGAGGATTGAAGTACCACGTACCTAGATCCTTTGTGTCGCCAACCTATTACTCTCTGGCAGAGAAAAAGAGTATCTAGGTACAGTACCACACAGTCACGTTTTTAGTGTTTGGCTGGCAGGCGACAACAGCACACGATACTGTGATGACCTTGCAAGCAGCTGCTGCAGTCCGACGTTGCCGTGTAGTGCTTGGCGGGCCTCAGTCCAACGTTGCTAAGTAGTGCACAGCTACTGGCAACTGATGATGTCACCGGCCACGGGTTACCGCCGTCGTGCATTTCTGTGGCTCTTGGGTGCCCGGATGGCAGTAGTAGACAATGTTATTGGTTTATGTGTTCCCTATGATGTTTATATACTGGTAATAAATGCATTAAAAATATTTCAACTAAATATTTATGTCTTTGGTGAGGGAAAAAAATATTTTTTGACAGGGAATTTACTGTTTTTCAAGATTTTGTACCTTACAATCCCTGACTCGTCTTATGTGTGGGGTCATATTTTACACCGGAATATACGGTATATATTTTAAGATGTACCTAAAGTAAATCTGTGGGTTATTTTTGTTGGTACTAAAAACCTAATGTGCTTACTAATACTCCATTGCATGAAATGCGGTTATATGAAACATTAAAGCTTATTTATAGCCTGATAAACATACATTTTACATTATGCTCACCTTTGTCGTACCCGAGCGGTGTGATACGACTTTCTCCTCCTCCTTGGGGTCATAGAGTGATAAAAAGCTACTACTTAATACTGCCTTTACTCCTTATTATATATTTACAAACTTGGTTACATTCTTACATACATGGGGCTCATGGCCTGGTACTCACTTCAATGTTCTTGTTATAGCTGATCGTTTATACAAGTCTTTATCAGACTTACAATGCACTATGAAGCCATACTTAAGTCTGTGGTTGGAGACAGGCCTGCCTGGTCCTCGGCATGGCACCTCCTTCTTCTCAATCACGCCGCACTACCATGATGACACTTCGGATCAAAAAGAAGCCCTTCTGTCTCGCAACCCCCTTATTTAAAGCACTTCGGTCCTGCCCTCTGCCCCGGTTTGGGGCCGTCCGCACTGGTGTAGTCACAAACAGTGCAAGGGGCCATGACCTCCCGCAGACACTGGGGTCATACGCTGTGACTTTTGGTATGATCGCAGTGTACACTTTTCACACATTAGCTAACGGTCTATCCCGTACAGTTGACATAGAGGGACCACTTAACAAACAACTTGTATGCTATCCAGCGGTACTTACGTCCGCTCAACCTCGTGCATTTACATAAGCTCTAAGTCGTGTTGCCCAGTACTTACACTACAATACATATACAATTTTACAGATACACGACACCTCCCCCCCTAAAAAAAAAGAAACAACTTAGATATAATTTGTTTCTGGCTAGCGCCGATCCCTGTTCGGCCGGTTACTGGAGGTGTCCTTGACTTCCTCTAATGCTATCATTTCACTAGATTCTCTAGGTGTACTGGTCTGCCTTGTTAGCCTATTCCTAGTTGGATATACATCTCTAGACGAGCTATAGGTATTCACAATGGTAGGTTTGAAACATATGGATCGATAACCACAACAATCACTGCCCTTCCATTTCTTATACATAATTCTACAACAACCACACTTCATACAACAATAGAGAAATAGTATGCAAACTAAGGCAATACTAATTACATAAGTGGTACTTGTTACATTAGACAGCCGATCACTATGTACTAGCTTCCATTCTTCATTTTGGATCATCTGTTCTACTTCGGCTATTTTGTGACTGGATACTTTTATATCATCCATACCATTTACAACAGGCCTTAGAGGCACTAAGTGTGGTACTTGGTCTAGTTTTAGGGTTGTCTCTAAGTC
>PNEQ01002703.1:67915-83516 GCA_003012365.1 Medauroidea extradentata | reverse complement strand
CTCCACCACTCCATCCACCCCCTCCACCACCCCATCAACACCCTCCACCACGCCATCAACACCCTCTACGACCCCATCCACACCCTCCACCCCAATCCACACCCTCCACCACCCACTCCCCACCAACACTACCGTCACTTTCCAACGCTCCTGTCACTGTCTGTCCGAACTTAACATTACTCTTTTATACTCATTTTTATACATACACACAGACACAACTTTCCCTCTACCCTGTAATGTAATCTCATATGCCAAGACTAGTTTCCATAAAAATTTAATTTCTGTAGTATGTAAATGTTTCTGCACATTTATTGTAAAATATTTGTGCCGAACTTATTACTTTTAATATTTTTGCTCATCAAAACAAACAAAAACACACAAATTTTCAAAAAATTCAATTTTTTATTTACAACACATAATATACATAAAAACATACAGGTTCCTTTTGAATACATATAATCTTCCTAAAACTCGTCTCTCAACCATAACAACGAAACCTCGATCAGTCTTGCTGTTTATTTACATTTTAAAAAACAAGCTTCCGTACACTCATAAGCTACGTGACGTTGCATTACAATCTTGATCACAAAGTCCTCGTAGCAGAAGTGACACCTCCGTTACAGCAACAGATGTTGCTGTCATTCTCGTTAATGATGACTTAAGTGTTGCCGTGGAGTTCGTTTATGTGGACGAAAAGCATGTCATGGTCGAAGTGCTCACAGTCACTAGCGAAGATGCTGTTGTCTCTCTCGTCAAAGCCAGGGATCAGCTCGTCACGTGTTGTCTCTACCAACGTGGTCGTGAAATTGGCGAACATAGCCTAAGCCAAAGCGGTAGCGAACGTGACCGAAGTGTTGGCGAATATGGACGAATGGCTCTTTGCAGTGGCCGAAGCGGTGGCGAACATTGGCGAACAGCTTGCGAACATCATTGAACAGCTTTCGAACATTATCTCTACCCGAGTGGACATCATCTCCAGGTCACATACACACACTCAATAACAGCTGGTCATCATGTGCGAAGAATCTTCTGATTTAGCCGAAGTGACACCCGACTGTAGCCAGCCAGACAAACAGATTCAGGAAAAAAAGTATCACATAATATTCCCTGTTTATTTCTGAAGTGAACCGAATACATTTTTTCGTAGTTGAAGATGATTTGCAGCACCTAGAGTACGTCCGGAACCTTTTATTACAATTTTAACGGACACATTCGTAGTCTTGGATGCGTTCCCGCAATGTGTACCTTTATACGGATAGGGCTTCGTGTAATCACACTCCAACCTTATATTATATTTCAAAGCTCCATGACTATCCACCTCTTCTGCGAGTTTCTGTATTAAATTTTTTTTCTTACTGCTCATAAATGAACAAGTGTATTTCGCTGTACTCGACGAGTTCGTTGCAAAATATGTCGTCAGAATACCTCAAAAAGCCGTTTCCTTCAGGGCGAATCCATTTTTATTAGACATATCTGAAACATGTTCTGGTGTAGCAGCTTTAGATTTACAAATTTTAACGTGTTCGCTGTGTGCCTCTTGACAGTTTTTTCTCCATTGTTAGATGTACCATAACACTTGAACTCGCGCCTACACATGTAACATTTCAGTGTTAAATAAGCCCAGCTTATCTTCTTATTGGAACATGTTTTACTTCTCTCACGTCGTTGAGCATCGTGACGTCTGCTGATACCTGATAGGTAGTCGGGACGCAACACATACGCACACTTTGTGACTGGAAAACGTGCTGGTTAAGAAGGGATACCGCGTGCTTTATTTAAAATATACGAATCATAATGTGTTGTACGCGAGTTACCAACTGCTCACCAGCTAAACATGGTGTATTCAAACGCATTTATCAATTAATGTAGCAGGCAATTTAGGAAATCCTACTATGAGTGTTTACTTCTTGTATTCTGAAAAGAAACTGTGCTAAACCGAACGATGTAAACACCAAAATAAGTTAACGAGTATTGAGCATACTTGAGAGTAATTAAGAAACGTTCGAGTCGTGTTGAACAACGACCTACTTACTATGCCACAAATGTGGTTTATCCACACCTTAATGACTGCGAAGCAGCTGTATTGAAGTTGAACATTATTAAAAATCCTGGTATAGAAGCAACACACAATTTAATGCATGTCTAGTGCACCCTAAGGCTGGAGTACTATTTCAAAAATACTTAAAAGTATTGTACTAAGAAGTTTTACTGCAAAAAATTTCGCTTAAATTTCAAAAGTATTGAAGCAGAAACATGTTTACTAGACAACCATAACATACGCTCAAAGGTATGATAACTTTTATTCACACAATCACTGCGACCCGAATTTGAACCGTTGTAAACTGTGGAACATGACAACTCCGTCAATATGTCTTGAATGAACCGGTGGTAGACATATAGCCATAAAGAAATGTACGTAACATGTATGGTCCTATTAATTGATTATTGTTTATGCCATGCGACATAACATGGCGTGTGAAACAGTCTTCGTCTGTAAACAGGGCATACCTGGGAAACTGTGGGCAAAATACGTCTTAAGCAGAAAACAGGCACAGAATTCACATTTGGGTACAAAGTCGGCATAATGCACGCACTTCTCGTGAGTGGTAGGGAAGCTGCTGCTGTTGGTAATGCAAGGTATTTCCCACCATTTTATGTGTTGGATCCAACTTTTGTGCAGTGGCGCTGATGATGGTCGGAGGCTGATTCTCGACACCGTTATTTCTGCTTGTTAAATAAATCACATAATATATTAAGAAAATTTCAGAAGGGGCGGGGTTAATTTGTAATAATATATTTCATTATATATATATATACACCCCAAACTACATAATTTTTATCTAACATTATAATACATGTACTGTATGTAGTACGTAAGTTGTGTGATTTATTAAATTGTTTTGTTATCTTCAAAGTATTGTCAAGAAAGATTCCAAAAATCCCCATAGTTAAAGACCAAGATTTTGTCAGCCACCTACTGAACGAGGAGATTATCGATCTTTCAAGCAGTCTTTTTCTGATATGTGTAATATCCATGAAGATTACAGTGCTCAAAATGTTAAGTTGTAAATACTGACTGCAGTAAGTGACTTTCATACTGCGAATGATAGCTATCATGATGACTGCCGGAAAAGTGCAATGCCATCATGTTCAGTACCATCAGGATCACACAACCAGCAAACTCATGATATTGAGTCTTCATTAAGCACTGTAATTGCAACTTTAAATATGGACATGGTAAAAATATGGAACTCGTGCGAGATATTTTACATTTACATTGGAAATTGTAGAAACACGCAGACACGATGGACATCTTACAAAACTTTCTGAAATAATTGACTCAGCTCTTATTATGCTCTCTGGGAATGGTGTGGCCAGTCTAGATAGTTTAGTAACAAAGCATGAGGTATTCTGAACTTACTTGTGACTGAAAAAAGATGAGGACGAGTTAGCCATAGAAGAATTACTGTAGAATTCAAACAAATCTCGAAAAACAGAAATTAGTACAAAACACGAATAACTATGGATATCGCTCTAGAATCGGTCAGGCCGACACTGCTCACTCTTCTCAATAAGATAGCTAACAAACATGACAATACTGGTACTAGTGCTTTAATTGAAAACGTTGTTACTGATTTATTATGTATCCAACCAACATCACTTCAAATTGCCCACAGTGCTCTGTTAATTCGGAATGGTCTCACAAAGGACCTATACATACTTTACATCGGAGATTTTGTTCTACGATGAGTACAAGTCTCCGCAGCTAAAGCTGCAGATATGCTAACAAGCTGCAGAGGCCTTGTAAATTGTGATAAATACTGGTTGAAGCAGTAGCTGATAACGTTGACTCAAATGTGCCATCACATAATGGGGTGTTATCGACGCACAGTCTGGCAGTCCTGCTTACAGTAAAATACTAAAACGAGGCGATAGAAGCAGAAACCAAAATTGTGCGTCCTTCACAGGAGTGATGAAAAATCCCATAATCCATTACATTCATTTGCAACAGTTCCAAGGTTTAAAGTAGCCAGCAATGCCATCAAAGGAGGCTAAGCGAGAAGTCCTAGCATCGTGTTTACTAGCCCACCAGGTGGTAAAGTTATCAAGAAGCAGAGAACTAGATTTAGAATTATCGACACATTTAGTGACAATGACACGCCTAAATTTACTGGATATTACACAAAAATGTGTAGAAAGCAAAATGTATATCTTAAACTGCGACAAGAGCAATATATATTCCCCTGATAGACATGAATTCAGCTGATTCAGACACAATGTCAACATCAATGGTAGAGATCATACGACTTACCAGTCAGTGTCAATGGAAAAGCTAATGAGTGTACTCGAAAGCATATCTTTGGCAGATCAACATCTGAGCTTTGGTTATACACTCTACTTAAACCGATTTTGACAAAGAGGGCATTCGTCCGAGCTGAACGTGAAGGAGAATGGTTTCTGTACTTGTGGGCAGTGAAAGGGACACTCACATATTTCTTGGCTGCTGGTCATCACAATTATGCCAGATAAGGGGTGCACTATCTGTCGTCAATGTAACGGCTAGACAATGATGCACTAGGCATATTCGTGAATGATGAGCATGTAACGCGACATAAGAAGGGTATCTGGAAAAGTACATAGTCAAATATGTATATAGAAACGATGTTTATGATAGGCCTATATGACAAGGGTCAATGTGGCATCGACTGATTGTCAATGAAACCAGATCCTTTTTTTTTTTAATGGGCTTTCAGTATGTATATTTGAAGTCAAATTCTAAAAGACCTTAGAATTATGATCGATGATTACCACGTGGACCATGTGACTACACATAAATAAGTGACTACATCAAGGATTCGAATGAATATACATTAAGAGAAAATTTATGAAAAATAAACTAGAAGCTTGTATTTATTAATAGTATCCACATGATAAGGCAAAGACAATCGTCACCATAGTGACTGGTAGTATAGTATCAGGCAAGGTGGATGTACACATTGTAACAGCAATCGGAAAGAAACAAACGACAGAATACACAACTACTTGGCCCAATAGGTTCTATAATAAAATATCAAAGAAAGTGTTTAACAATATCAATTACAAGGAAGTCCGTATGTGTAGGAACTACCAATGTGTGATACTACCTTTACATACTCACATATTCTTGAACTGCAAGGTGAAAGAAACATCAGTTTGAAAGAAGTTCTGATTCCAGCTGCAATGTTCGACGACAGGGGGAACTGAGAATATCAAAGACTAAGTCAGTCCTCACGAAACAACTGAAAGTAACAAAAGCTCCTGAATTGGAAACAACATTAGTCGATGGCAGTGCTATTCTTTGGGTAGTGCATTGGGCAACAAAAATCACTGCTCAAGACTATGTCAATAACATTTGCGAATACATTTTTCTAAAGACAATGTTTTCTGATAAATACGTGGTATTCGGCAGATACCATGATCACAGCATCAAGAGTGGTACGAGATATACCAGAGCTGGTCAGTACTCCAGCAGAAGACATATTCTGAACTTGACAACAGAACTGCCGCCATAAAAAGTATTACTTAGAGTTACAGAAAATAAGGTCCAGTTGACAGAACTTATCTACCAGCAGCTTGTGGCTGTTAGCGAGTCCAGAGTTTTGGTCAACAAACTGATGATTACTGGGAAGGAACCTACTACAATCGAAATGCTCAAAGGGCTGCAAAGAGACCGGGCTGACTTACAGATAACACACGAAAAGGCATATGTGCTTATAGATCGACAAGTTGACAAGGTAGTCACTGCATTTGAAATGACAATTATAGTTGTTTTGACGATGCCGAAGTTTTTGTACACGAACTCTCATGCAACCTGACTATAGAAAGCATTGAGTTAGAGAGGACACTCCACGATATTAGCTTCAGTAAAGACGAGACAGTAATTCTTAATATACCTGCTGCAGCTGCACTGACAGGATGCTACACAGTGATCCAGTGCTATGGAATAAGGAAAGTACAGCAATTAAGGTACTAACAGTGGCAATTGCTTTCAGTTACTCGGAAAACTTTATTCGTACATTTACTATGTAAATGAGACTACTGCTTTCATGGCTGCCTATTATGGAAGACCCAGTAGTGGAACCTCGAGTATGTCATATTTACGAGTTAGTTGTGGTTTTCTAAGATGCCAAGGCATGAGGAAACTGCAGCCTCTTATTTGAAAATCTCCCGCCGACAACAGAAGCATTAAGTAAATGTACACAGAGTTCACATACAAACTACTGCGTGGATGTAATCTTGTGAGGTAGAACCTCCTGCGCTTGAACCCACGTTATGTGGACGGAAGTCCGAAGATCTTCTAGTCCAGTGCTAATTCCTACAAACACAACACAAGAACCCCAGAAATACTAAGCGTAATTCATTGTCGTTGTTCCTCAAGCAGACCATGTTTGACAACTCACTGACGTAGCATAACATTGCCAAACTGACATGCACTCAATTTTACTTTTGCCGAGGCGCATCGATATTTAAAAATTTAAAAAAAGCAATCGCAGCATTGAAAGAAAAGGAGAAAGACAATGATGATGAATGAATCACCGCTACATATTAACATTCAGCACTCAATGTATTACAGTGATTCGTAATTTTAAACTGTCACTACTTATTCACTAGATCTTGATAAACTTGTTTTGTTTTAATTTCAAATTGTTTATAGCGTAAGACATTTAGGCGTTCCTGAAATGTGTGTTACTATTTGAAATTCATGTTACTGGCCTTCAATATATTTTCCCATCAATATATCAGTATTCTATTAAAATCAGAACTAAATGAAAACATTTAAACACAAACCAAATGTTTAATGCTGAGACTCAAATTGGGACAAATTTAAGTATATTTAGATTTTTTTGTAATAATTACTGCTTATTTGCATGTAATTGGGATTTACAAAAGTTGCTCAAAGATACGACTCCCCACCCCCTTCCAAATATTGCTATTTAGGATCCAACGTTCATTAAAATGCAAATATATTTTATGCTGAATTAATTTCACGGTTCACCTATCTGACTGCTGGACTACAAGTAATCGGACATACCTTTGACAAGGTACCATTCCCACATTCACAAGGAGCGAGTTTGGGAAATTGGGAAAACCGAAATCCAGATGGCTTTAGCCGGAAATCGATTCCGGGTCTCTCCTAATGCGATGAGCAAAATTCATTTACATTTTTTAGTCTTATGAATTCTCCAATTACTCTCACATTCCTTGGACATGGCTCTGCTCCTTTAAATAGACAACATGACCTCAATAGTCTACAATATCTTGCAAAAATTATTATTATTACTATTATTATGCTTTAATTTTATTTAGCGTTCTCTAGCTTGATTATATGCAAACGTTCTGCATGTTCTTTATTGTACGGCTGAATATTGTAATATCATCGCCGAATCTAAGAATTCTGTTCCTAATAAGCCTAGCTACCGAAACGTCGCGAAAGGTTCGTGTGAGAAGGCATGTTCTGTTTCTTCGTCCTTGTGTCGTATAGTTTTGTGTATGTGAAGTCCCCGTTGGGTTATCCTGTTTTGTGCGTAACATGGTCTTCGTCTACGTTATTGACTCTGTTGTTTTTATTGTACTGTAGCATCCGTAGTTTTCAGTTTCCTATTTTTTTTTGCTTGGTTATTCATATGTATCATTTATTTCCAATTTTTATGTGTGCTTTTACATAATTCCCAATAGACCTAGGAAGTTACATATTTAATTTTTTTTTGTGTATTGGTTACATTCATCGAAAATCTGCTTATTTTCCTTACTTTTATTTTTCATATAATTCTTGGTTTTCTGGGGTGACACAGAATTGCAATGGAGTATGTTTACAATATTCCGCTAATTTATTTATCTCCATTACAAGAATATACTGGTTACCGATGAAGTGCGACTCATTAAAGAATGTGTTTTGACATCTCGTAATAGTGATGTGTGAACGCAAGATATCATTCGCATGGTCTTTGTCCGTGGTTAACAGCAGATATTTAGAATTTACTAAAGGGCTGGTATTGTAAGTGATAAATGAATTAGGCCATACTTGCCCGCATGTTTAAATGCTGACCGGTATTTCATCATTTTGGAACACGAAGCTGCTCGAAGTGGTTCTACCTGCGATTCGACAGGGAGTGTTTCTTGCAGCAACGCTTTTCACCCACGCATTTTACTGTACTTTTTCGAATGTACTTCGACTTCACATGTTTTAATAATTTGACAAGCTGCTGTGGGCAGATATCATATCGTGTTAGGTCCCCCCAGTTTTTTTCACCAATTGACTTTAACCTTTGCGGTGTTATGGCGTATTCGACTAAAAGTGTCTTTCTACATTCTCAGAATACGTACTACTGAAAAAGTTGAAGTAACTACACCCGGTCATTTTGAACATTTATACAATTGTGGCTGCTTCGATGTATAATCCGCTGCGTGGTTAGTAGTCAACAACTCGAGCAATTAATTTCACTGTAATTTGTATAGCATAATTGCACTTCAGTATGTAAAAATGACAATTATATTTTTCCTGACATTCTCGCATATGTAGATCGTTTTCATTAACTGTGACATAAAGTAATGAAATCAAACGGTCGAAAATCGAATGTATCTTATCATGATGAAGTAAGTGGAAAACAAGTGGGACAATTTCTTGCCAAATTTAATTTTAAGGAAGGTATGAGCTCTCAAAAATCGAGTTAGTAAAATTATTTTCGCAGCAAAGTTCCGAAAACAACATAGAGTTAAGTTAAGATTCTAAAAGACTTATTGAGATCTTTAACCTGCGACGAAGACGCCCTATACATACATCTTCCTTTCACGATGATCATAACACACAAAATTGTTTCGCTGCCAGAGACACTCTTAAACTAATTCGTGTATTTTCGTCTTCGAAAATACAACTAACATTTCTTTGCATTGTCACAACAAAATTAATTTATAAGAATACTTAGCCGACCCTTAATTGTATACCGGGTTACCTACGATGAATTCTGGGATATGCTTACAAAGAACTAATTACTGTACATACTTTCGTGAGAGCACAGCGTGTGTTTCCTTAGCGGAAGTAACACTTTTTTGCCTACGTACCAGGTACAATATTTTTGTTCCACGGTGCATTCTAGGCATTTGCAGCAAAGGACGTGTTTTCGTCATCAGGATGTACTGTTCAAAAAGACAACATGAATTTATAATAAAAGGTTGTTTCTAGGAAATTTCCCTTACAAGCTCCGGAGAGTTAACTTAAGACGATGGAAACGTGCCGATACCGTGCAAGAATCATTTTAAAACATGTTTATGACTCATCCACACTTACTGAGGGAAATACCAATGTCTCGGATGTAGCATGTGTTGTAGTTGGTACATAACGTCAGGTGGTCACACAATGACACACGATATCCACCCTGCTCCACCCTGCCTTGTTTGTATCAGGATTCTAGTACAGGTTTGCTATCAATTTGTAGGCAAGTATTCCGGATGGCCATATGATTTTGACGTACCTTCTTTCACTCAAGCTAATAGGTGCCGCATACAATATCTCCCCACGAAATGTAATTACACTCTTGTTGGATTATATATCATTTAAAATTCGTAAAGGAATTTGGTTTCAACTTCAAATTTCACTTAACGTTTGCCCTGAGACATTTTTTCTGAACATTCAGGTAGAGATTGCTGAGATATTCCAACTGGACTTTTTACATATGAAAAGTATGGTGTTCGAAACGTATGTAGAGACAGAGGAAGATCTGCGGGCCCGAGATTGACGGAGTATCAAATAAACAAGTGTAGCGAAACATCGTAGGTAAAATGTGTGCTGTTACGATGGTCGCCTAATTGAGCAGCCTATTGTAGTGTTATGGTTCCGTTTTTTTATACATCCATTGAATAAGAAAAGAGAGAGAGAGAAAGAGAGAGACAAAATGTTACGTTTGCTGTTGACAACAGCGTTGTTGTGATGAAAGGATATGTTTAGTTTCCGTTCTCTTGGCATTGTTACGTATTGCATTTCTTTGCTTGAAAAATAACGTACTAGGTAATACCAAATTAAACTACATAAGCAAAAATAATTTCGCAGGCTTTCGCGGCCGTTGTCTGAATTTTCTTGGCTTGTGGGTGTAAGCCGCGTCTGAAGATTGTCTTGCGACGTTTCGGCCAAGACCAAGTTGGTCTCCGACTCCGACTACCTGATGATGGCAGCTGCAACGACTACCGAAACGTCGCAAGATAATCTTCAGACGCGGCTCACACCCACAAGCCAAGAAAATACATTACCAGAAATTTATTGGTGTTCAACTTTCTTTGAAATGGTCTTAGCACAGGAAATGTATAGTTCCGGACACGGGCTCTTACTGTACTCTATGTTCCTTCTCTACATTCTTTGAGTTGGTATTAAGAATTCCGATCATCCTATGTGCGATAGAGTTTGAAAGAATGACACATGTATACGCCGCAGGAAAGTATAGAACGAAAATGTAATAAACACTTCTCCCGAAATAGCTTGTTAAGGAAATTGTGTGCCCTAAAATATCGAACTTCTAAATATTTTACGTTAGATATTTAAGAAGTCACTTTCTAATAAGTGACTTACCGACGAATAATATTTTATATGATGGACATCATTTACCTCGGAAAACATGGTTGGTAATATCCTTTCATTATGGGAATGGAGATTGCAACTCTGGGCTTGCATTTAACTTGTTAACAGACGTGTGTAACAGATTTAAGTCACGAATTCATTAGTCAGAAAGTTTAAACTAGCTTTCTTGGGAAAAAAACACATTCAGGTGAACCGTTTTCGATAAATCCGTGGCAAAATCTCCCAAGAGAGATGGCAAATGGCCTAACGGGTATGCAATCTACAACACATGGGACGTGTACCTATAATGAAAGGCAAACAATGTTTTCATTTGGCAGTCACAATTCAAGATGATTATCTACTAGTACACCCGACGCTTTGAGCGTTGAAATTACAGCAGATGCTGTCGTTGTTAGATTACGTATGTATGTAACTGGGTTGTTCCTCAGTGTGTTAATTTCGTATAACGTTCATGCTTAATATGTTACCAAAATGTAAAAAGTAAGAATTAGTATGTAAAACACAGACAAACGCGATTTGTATACTCCTTATGATAAGTTAAACAAAATCTACAAGACTTTATAAGGGTAGTAGGCACGCTTCAATGGACAACTTGAAATACATGCCCCCTTACGTCACGCCGCAGGGGAAATACTGTGGGAAATTAAGCTTGTTTACAAACATGCTGATTTGTTAGTTGGTAATTGCAGAAAGCAAAAATGTTGCGCATTCATAGATTTGCACGTATGGATAAAAATATTAGTTTCAATTTCATGGTTAAGATACGCAAATACGTAAGATTAATGTTTACCTGAAAATGCGGCAAATTCCAAACAAATAATCAATTTTCTTGACGTACATCTCTTCCGGGACATGCTAAGCCAAACAACTAAATGAAGGTTATGTTCGGCTGCGGTATCCATGGAGATAGGAATTGTATCCCACACCTGACTGAAGCTCCGCCTCTTTTCAAGTCGTCCATTAGGAACTGAAAACAGTTTTTTTTGTAAGTTCATAGATATTATTTGAAATTGACTTTCGACATTTATAATAATGAGTATTTGGACGGTTCGACACTACCTCTGCAAATTCCGTCTCTGTCGTCGCTATTTATTTTCTATACAATAAATAATCGAATCATACTGTCGTGAAAGACTTTGTGATGCTGAAATCTAATCAATTCCGTCACTTACGGGTTTATTAATCAGCACGCAAACATTAGCAAAATGAAACCATCGTGTGTCGTCACTCGAAACTTTGCCTTTAGCGAGGAATACCTGACTTTTTAAATTCATTTACACAAATATATTTATGTTCGTAGAACCATGAACCCTTGCAGCATAATACATTTTGCCAAATTTATTATTAACTGATAGTACCTCATAATTATTTTTATAATTAAAAAAGGATATATATTTTGTACATTGAAGTTTCTATACGCACAAATATGTCGCAATGGGTTAGTCCCATTTGCTTAAAAACATTATGCGGTATTTACTGTTTGTTGATACCTAGACTGTAAAGTATTTTGTTTCTAATTTACTGATTGTGTTACGGAAATATTTTGTGTGTGTGTGTGTGTGTCGCAGGGGAAATGATAACACGGCCCCACAGCGAGGTGAAAGCTTGGACACCCCCGGCTGCTCGCCCACCAGCCCCTCAGTCGGCACCACCAGAACTTTCACGCCAGCAGCATCACGCCAGTGCCGAGTCAGGAGCCAGTTCTCCGACTGATGTTACAGGTGTGTGTACGACCGCGCCAGGAAAGTTACATTTATTATCCACGTTACATAAACAACAATTATATGCGAATGGACTTGAGTTACTGCACCTTAGCATCTAAAGCCTAGATGCGATATATATAAACAAATATTTTACAACAGTAATTGAAGCTTCAATTTAGAGAAAATGATGAGAATGGCTTTAAAGTTTTCAGGTAAAAATAACATTCCGAAAAAACTGTATTAATTTTTGAATGGGTTAACTATTTGGCGATTAATGTACCTCAAAACAGCACGACACTCTGTAAGGAAACACTGGTAGTGGCGGAAGGAATTGGGGGGAAATTGTCAAGGGCTTTTATCAGGGAACCATTGAAGCTTTTGTTCGGCAAGATTTCCAGATAATAAAAAAACAGGAATACGAAAATCAGTATGGTCGGATCAGGAAAAGTACATTGGTCTTAGAGCGAATGTAATTCTATAAATATATTTACCGCTGCTACACCGACACTTGGAAGGAAAGAACATGAGCATAACAAGCAATAATACGTTATATGTCTGCTGACTACAATATGGTGGATCGAATGTACATTGCAACATACGAAAAGAAGTAATTCAAGATTGTAGTCGAGCAGAGTTGAGTAATCAGGAAACAATATGGCGCCTGTATGTCTGCCGACCGACGACCCATTGAAAACTGAGCAGGCAAGTAAGTGCTGGTCCTGATCTGGAATCTGAATGTCGTATCACAAACCCTGCCCGAGAAGTAATTATACTACATACTTGTGTCTTAACCTAGTCAATCAGCCACCTGGCGTTTAGTGACAAAATGTGACAGAAAAACAGGCATTAACTCATGTAAAAACATTAAGTGCAGATTATTAGAAAAATTAGAATTTCCCTGTACAAAAACCAAATATGTGCATGCAAAATGCAGTGCGTGCCTCGAATGCTCGTTTAGATACAGACTGCGTGCTCTGTGGCCGGCGAAATAAGGTCGCATCCACTCGGCCACTGGGAGTAGAGAGAAGTGATTTTGGTCACTGCGTATTAGTAAGAATTTCTGCGCTTTTGTGGGAAAATCTGAGGTGAGTAGCGCACTTCGCAGGTAGTGATGTTCGGAATCGAGTAGTTCTTTGATTAATCAATCACGTCTGCTTTCACTGTGATATCACGTCGACATTTAAGACTGGCCTATTTTATATCTGTATAAATAATTATAATTTGATTATATAAGCTTTCATTTGTTTGGTTGTCTTAATCAGCTTGCAGTTTGGCTTCTAAACTATTTTTTTCTGGCAGTAAATAAATCACACTGTTCTCAGGTGTCAGTTTGTGAGAACCCTAATGCAATAATAAAATATCCATTTATAATATTCATATTCATATGATACTTTTACACCAAGATTTTTCCCTATAAAGATTCCATACTAATTTGACATATCCACCACTTTTGGTAAATGCTTCTTGTTGATATATTTCTGATTTTAACGACTCTTTCTATTCCGCTTAGGTGTTGATGCGGTCGTAGGCCTATATTTTTTACATTGTTTCATCAGCAAGTATCTGAAAACTGTTCTTGTATTTACCATCCTTTTTTTTCTTTGCACATTTCCAAACTCTTTAATAGATGCAAAATACTATTCACTTTGCCATTTCCTCATCTCATGCACTGGCATATAAACATTTATGCACATTCTTTTAAATCTAATGGGTTTTCATATATTATTTTTCATAAACGGTGGTCCGATGTTGCGTCTCTGAGATTTGCTACATCATCGACACCGTTATTTAACACGCAATATGGATTATCAATCCAGTAAGGTGAATGTTAATCTCGTCATTCTATTACATACTGGTTATAAGTTTAACAATATATTTTCTTTTATTTTCATCTAAAATTTTAAAGCATTATTTCTTGCATTGGCATTCAGGGATTGTTTTTCTTCCTAACCTCTAGAAAACTGCCATAGGCCTACTTTTCGGTTTTGAATTGGAAGGAATCTACCCGCTAACTTCTAGAAATGAAACGTTATGTTATTTGGTGACACCACAAACTGACACAAAGTTAAATAAAGGCCATTAGTAATTCAATGACTTGTAAATGCAACCTTTTATTATGCACTGCTATATGTAGCTACATAGCAAATTATATAGGCTACAACTAACCGTTCTTAACAAATGCAAAAAATGTTTACCATTGACATTGCTTGTTATTTCCCTGTGTCGTTATTAACTATCATGTTCTTCCCTTGCATGTCGTCTGTTTCACCGGTCAATAGCTCCTGACTTGACTGGTTATTCCTATTTCTCGTAATAATTACGAGAATTATTCTACTGTTATATTTTCATTTAAATGCGTCATACTACACTTGCAACAGAAATTTCGCGGATGCGTGACTTAACATGTTTCCTCTGGACCCTTCATACACACACGCATACACACAAACACACACACCTACATGTGTGTATATATATAATATGTGTGATTTTGTGTGTGTTGGTTTGTGTATGTATGTATACAGATATACAAAACAGACAAACATTCAACCACAAAATACTCGAGTGGAAAGTGAGCCAAGAGGTCAACAAATTCAAAATAGAAACAACTTGGTGGGATGATAAAAAGAAAATGCATAGTGAGAAGACGAAATAAGTGTGCCGCCTAAGAAAATCTCACATCAAGTAGACGCTTCGCGTGGTCCTCTAGTGGCCTATACGTGTATAATAATAATAATAATAATAATAATAATAATAATAATAATAATAATAATAATGTAACGTTAACCAGAAATCAACGAAATAAGGTAAAACAAATATTTACTGCGGATAAAAAAATATCCAAACAGCAGCGATTCACTGGTATGAACATGAACAAGATTCCAATGGCTCAACTACAAGTACTTGTTGAATTTCGCAATTAATATAATAATAATAATAATAATAATATAACGTCTTTATTAATAATGTGGCGAAGTTAAGGCATTTTACCTTTTCTTACACTTAACCACTTAAATTACATACACTTTTGAATATAATTAAACATTATGTGCTTACAACTAATAACAAGTAGAATTTTTGTTTAATAATTTTTTTAATTTAAATGAAATTAGAGGTTTTATCATGTGAACTTAAAAATTAGCTAAACCCTAATTACAAAAAAAAATTAAAACACTGAAAAAAAATACATCACAGATAAAATACTCATTCCCTCGAATAGGGCTACAAAGATTCCAGCTATTCATAATTAATGGATCACTCTAACACGTTAATTAATAATTACATGAGGAAGTTT